>JAPHCH010000132.1:0-89410 GCA_030772445.1 Cladosporium sp. MBC 237
GGGTGGGTGGAGAGGGGGGAGGGGCAGAGGAAGGGTGGAACCAGGGTGGTGAGGGGGAGGGAGGTTGTGCCGGTTGAGTGGGAGGATTTGGGGGGTTGAGTGGTGGGTAGAGTTGGGTGGGGGTCTTGACATGTGGTCTATGGGATTGACTATTCTATGAAAAGAGAGAAGAGATGGCTACGGAAATTCTGGGTGCCACACCACCTCACTTCCTCACAAGACGCTCGATCTCCTCCACAACAGCCCGGGTGACTTCCTGCGTGGACTTGTCGCCGCCCAAATCCTTGGTCTTGACACCGCTGCCCGTCACATTCTCGATAGCCTGCATCAGCACATCGGCCTGCGAATCGAGCTTACCAGCACCGACCCACCGGACCATCTCGGCCGCTGACCAGAAAGCTCCGATGGGGTTGGCGATTCCTTTGCCGGCGATGTCGGGTGCTGAGCCGTGGATTGGCTCGAACATGCTGGGGTATTCTCGGCTGGGGTTGAGGTTTGATGAGGGTGCGATGCCGATTGAGCCCGCGAGGGCCGCCGCCAGGTCGGAGAGGATGTCGGCGTGTACTGTTAGGGAAATCAGCTTGACAGGTCACTTGGAAGAGGTCATGCGTCCGGAAGCGATGCATCAAGAGAAAACAACTCACAATTGGTGGCGACGATGACATCCAAACTCTCCGGACGATTAACCATCCTCACGGTCATGGCATCAACTAGCATCTTATCATGCTCGACAACCCCCTCATACTCCTTGGCGACCTCATAAAAGACCTTATCCCAGAGCACCATCCCGTGCCTCTGAGCATTACTCTTGGTAACCATGGTCAACTTCTTCCTCGGCCTCGACTTGGCCGTCTCAAACGCAAACCTCATGATCCGCTCGATGCCCACATACGTGAAAATCGCCAGCTCCGTCGCTATGGCGTACTTCTCGTGCCCGTGCGTCGTGCCACCCTGGCCCGCATACTCGCCTTCGGAATTCTCACGGACGATGATCCAGTCCAGCAATTTGGGGTCCTTCTGGCAATCGACGAGCGGACTCTGCGTGCCGGGCAGAATCCTGGTGGGCCGCACATTGACGAACTGGTTCAGTTCCTTACGGATGGGCAGGATCATATTCCAAAGCGAAATGTGGTCAGGGACACTGGGCCAGCCCACGGCGCCGAAGTAGATTGCATCCTGGGTTTTGAGCGTGGCAATGGCGTCGTCGGGCATGTACCAGCCGCGCTCCAGGTAGGCTTTGCTGGACCAGTCGTAGTCGGTGAAGTCGAAGCGGAAGGAGCCGTCGGCGTCGGCGAGTTTGTTGAGGACTTCTTTGGCGGCGGCGGTGATGTCGACGCCGATGCCGTCGCCGGGGATGGCGGCGATTTTGTAGAGGGTTTCTCGCGAGGCGAGGGTGGTGGGCATGGTTGGTGGAGTTGCTTTGTTGTTGTGTGTATTGATAGATTAAATTATTGGTGGTTTGGTGAGTGGCGAGGAGGTAGAGATGTCCAAATGGGTGTATGATCTGTATATGTCGTGTACCAAAAGACGGATAATTGAATCAAGAAGGATGTCCGTATATGTATGCAAAAAGAGACAAATGTACAAGCTCTTCCCACTTTCCCTCAAGATCTCAAGGTAGAGGTAGTGATTGTGTATTCTCCAAGAAAGGTACCAAGAGTGTGATGGAGGAATAACTCTCCTCTACCTACCCCGCGCGCCTCGGCTCTCTTATACTCGTTGCTTTTTGCTGTCGTATGTTTCTCGATGTGAGCAAGTTTTCCCAAAAGGACAAATGACACTCCGACCAGCCCTCATTTCCCAAGCAGACTCGTCGGAGTATCTGGCGATTTAGTGCTCTCAACCACGCGTAGGGTGGATACTTCAGGTGTGGCCGGGGAAATGAGAGTGCGACGTGCTGAAGACGTGATGTGGGATGTTTGGATGCCTGATATCCCGATAGCCTCATGAATGAGAATGCCTGATATTTGAGATGCGAGAGATATGAGAATGCTGTGCTAGAGCAAAGAAGTCGGCCCCACGTCTCTTGCTTTCATAGGCGACGCATACGTAGCTCCAGGTGGAGAAAGAGACAGGCCAGACAAGGGCACAGCAGCCAGCGAAACGCAGGGACAGGCCACTTGAGACGCTCTAGAGCTTCGTTTCCTCCCCCCCATGAGCCCATTCCCATCCCACCACACTTCTCGAAACATTCTCTCCTGACAAGGAAATCAACCTCCTCTCTCTCCCGTTAAACCACTTTCCTCTCTTCCAGCTTTCCCTTCAATTCACACATACACCAGCCAATACACCTCCATATACGACAACCACAACCCCAACAAACCCCACAACCATGGCCACCACCACCGCTTACCCTCCCGGTGGCACTTACTTCGACGGCAGAAAGAGCTTCGCCGATGTCACCATCTCCGCCGACGGCGAGCAAAAGATCAACACCACAGAGTTCCTGGCCGCTGCCGAGTCCCTGACGTCCCTCTTCGATGTCTTGGGCAGCGTGGCTTTCAAGCCCGTCAAGGGTGATATGGAGGGTAACATTAAGGTGTGTTTGTGTTGAGGATGGTTGTTCTTCCAGATGACTGGATGGTCGGCCGGCTATTTTCAGGAGGATGTCAATCGCTAATGCAATATTCACCCTTCACAGAAAATCAGAGACCGCCAACTCGCCGCTCCCCTCGAATCAGAGACCCTCCAAGACCTCGTCCGCAACGAGCTCAAGACCAAATCCCACACAGCAACCGAAGGTCTCCTCTGGCTGGTCAGGTAAGCCTCCTTTGCCCTTCCCATCCCCTCCCCGCCACCATTCAAACCATCACTAACACTCTCACCCTCTCTAACAGAGGCCTAGACTTCACCGCCCAAGCCCTGCGCGCCAACCTCACCAACCCCAAATCCGAACTCTCCGAGTCCTTCCGCGCCGCCTACGGCAACACCCTCAAACCCCACCACTCCTTCATCGTCAAGCCCATCTTCTCCGCCGCCATGAGCGCCACGCCCTACCGCGCCGATTTCTACGCTAAGCTGGGAGACGACCAGGAGCGTGTGAATAAGGAGCTGGACGCTTGGCTCGCGGCGCTGGAGAAGGTTGTGGCGATTTTGAAGACTTTCCAGGCGAGCAAGGAGGCGAAGTGGTAGGGTGTTGTAGGGTTGAAGAGGTATGGTTTCTTGGTATATGGGAAAAAGTTGGGCTTGGAGGCGCCGTCTGAAGAAAGGAAAGGAAAGAAGAGAAAAGAAAAGAAACAGCTCACGCGTGAGCCTAGAACGTTAACAGAAATTACAACATGCGTTTCTCATCCCCAGATCACACCTGAATTCCTGCTTCGTTGTTTTCAGGCGGCCACTCACTCCAATTCTACGCTCGCGAGTACATCGACTTACCCTCTTTGCTCTCGCGACGGAATCACGACGGATCGCCGTACGGACTTCCATTCCCAAATGTCCACGCAATGCAATGATACTTCGATGAATGACTGGAGAAAGAGAACCGTTTCACGAAACCAACAACACCAACACCCACGCCCCCTGAATCGATGACCATAAGCCACGCCGCGTATGGTTTCCTTTTCCTTCCTTCCTTCCTTCCTTCCATCTTTCCCGCAGCATCTCTCACGTCAACCAACCATGTCTAAACTAATCACGAGAGCATGACAAAACACCCGGGCAATTCCGAGTGTCCGATTCACCTCGTGGGGAATTAGATGTTTCTTGAATTAAGTTGCGGTCAAACTTCCAGGTTCATTCATGCTTGTTGGTGCTGCGAGTGCGAGGATTGTGTGATTCGAGGTGTGAGGAATTCCTTCGTTCCCCTTTCTTTTTTTTTTAACAGGCCAGGCTAGGCTTTCTACCCATTCTATCAAAGAGCTTGTCGACTAGATTACTAGATTGCTCTAGCAAATGTAAGTGTATGATTTACGTGTATCGATTTGGGTCGGTTCGCGGTAGGTAACGCTTTTTTTGTGGCGCGGTTTCCGATTCGGATTTTGTAGGTAGGTATACATGGACATGAGCATCCGGTGCAGGTCTTTCGAATCTTGTGGCTGGATCAAATGTCATTGTTTATTCGTTGCTTCGCTTTTAGGATGGGGAGGTTTGTGGTATGTCATATGATGATTTGATGAGCTGGTTTCGGCAATGGGCTCTGGTGGCCTTTGTATCCTGCTTGTCTTTACGCTAAAGCATCCGCTCAGAGGGCGCTGTAATATGCATTTATCAACCAACCCGTCGACTGGGCCCGACTCGCGGGCCTTTTTAAGCCGTCGTTCTTTTCCTCGTATGTAGCCCCCCTGTTTGTCTATCTCCCAAAGCTCCTCAAGACTCCTCACCGGTTCATCTTACCAATGACCTCCCTCTGCTGCGCCCGCTCCTGCTCCGCCTCGCTCAGCGGCCGGATACTCCTCAAATCGCCAACGACATCCTTTGCCTTGCCGAAGTACACCTCCTGCAGCAAGTTGCGCATGCGCGTCTCCATGTCCTCCACCATGCGGCCGATGTTGGCAACATGGCTCTGCTCGACCTCGGGCTCTCGCAGGCCATGGATGGCCAGGTTCTGCTCCTGCTGCCTGGTCAAATTGCCCGCCAACTCCAAGCCTCCGACCGCCTCGTTCTTCAATCCCAGATCGAGAATCACAGTCGAAGTGAGCTTGTAGTGTGCGCTGCGCTTGCTCGCCGCCTCGGTGACTTCCAGCACGTGGATGGAATTCCAACCACCCTTGCCCGCACCACTGCCGTTGCCATTGCCGCCCGCGGCCTTCTTGACAAGCACGACGCCCGCGAACCCCTCGTCCAGCTGCCAGAGGTAAGCGCTGCTGACACCGCCTTCGTAGTAGAGCTCGCGGTAGACGTCGACGGCGGCGTTGAGGGCCTCTTCCATGCGGCGGATGCGGCCGCGGGGGATCAGATCGGCGGCGTCGTCGGGGTCGATGGCGGGGTCGAAGTCGTTGCTCCAAGGCGAGCGGTAGGAGTCGCCGTCGCGGTTGTAGTCGCAGCAGAGGTAGTCGCGGCCGGATTTGGGGCAGCGTTTGGCCGTGAGGCCCACGTCGACGGAGGAGAGGAGTTCTTCTTCGAGGTCGGGGACGAGCGAGATGATGCCGGCGAGATTTTGTTGGGTTTGAGAGGGTGGGAGGCGGCGGAGGAGGTCGCTGGGGAGGAGTTGTTTGGTTAGTTGGTGTGTTGGAGGACCCTGGGTGGGCGGGTGTGGGCTTACAGGGCGGCGTCAAAGGGGTCGGCGGCCATGGTTGATGGCGTGTGTGTATGATATTAAGAGGAATGGGGGTTATTCGGTAGAATTTGTCGTGTTATGAGAGGGTGGTTGTGTTTGTAGCTGTGTGGTTCGTCTTGAGTGGTGATACAATAGTTGGATAGTTGGATGGTTGCGCATTGAAGCGTGGGGCAGCTCCAGCCAGCAGCCACGACAGCCTTGCCGATCTTTTGACCTCACTTGCGCTTTACTTCAAACACGTGCAGGTGAATTAAGATGTTTTGCATGAATCATAGTATAACGATGAGCGCCGTCTTCGTCCTCGTCACAGTGAAAACTCGAGTGTCGGCCATTGCTCAAGAATGCAGGTGTTCATGATTACTTGAGCTATGTTGATGATCTTTCGATCTCGGGCGAAACAGAACAGAACTAAACACTAGACACCCCAGCACCTTCGCTCATTGTACGGTTGCAAAGAAAAGGCAACTTTCCCACGCCAATCATCAGGTCTGAGAGACCTCAAGCATCTCTTCTTGCGACTGGATTTCCTCCTCTTGCACCTCGACCATTTCGGCAGCATGAGCAGCTAGAGCATTCTGCACCAGCAGTCCCAGGTCTTGCGCCATCTCTCCATCAGAGACGTTTTGGATCAACAGCTGGCGCAGTTTCTCGGTCATGGCTTGCACATCTTCTTGGCTTCGCTCTTCAGCAAAACCGTTGTGAGCCTCCACGGCCGGCTCGTTCCAAGCTAGGATTGAATCCTTAAGCTCTAAATCGTGGCATTGGGTAGCCACGTCAGGAACTGTGGTGCTCAAGCTTGTGGCGAGGTTATGAGTACCTTTGCCTGCAGGAATGCGCTCAAGTGGCAAGCGAGATGTTTTTGTGCGATGCACTTTAGCAGATGATCGACGTCGAGTCGTGGTCTCGGGCCGGTACTCTTCATCATCTTCGGTTGACTGTGCTGGTGGAGGCGCCGCATTGCCGCTGATTTGACTCAATGCTCTGTCGCCTGTCTTACGCCGCTTTGGGGGCGGAGCGGTTGGCTTGGCAATTGAGCCAATACGAGCCTCAAGAGCTGCTAGCTCGCTTGCAGGTACAAAGCCACGACCACTGATTGCACCGTAGTTATTCGGTTGATTCTCATCTTGCGGTGTACCTTCGCTGGTCCGGCCAGCGGGAGTGGTGGCATATTTTGTGCGCCTGTTGCCAGTCACGTTCGGTGAGGTGGTGCCCTCTGTCAGATCAACAGAAGCGACAAATTCTCGTATGTCACGATTACGCGCTGGTGGTGGGAATGATGGTTCATTGTGTTGCATTTCACCCTGGCTTATAAGCCCTGTAGGACTTGATGCATCGATCCGGCGCCTCGGTCGTTGGCGCTCACGTTCTTCAACCCCTTCGAGATGATCAAACCACACCTTCTCCTTTTCTGGACCATCTATCACTGGCGAGACAAAAGGTCTGTTGACTTGCGCCCTTTGATTTGTGTTGTTCCTCCCTCTCGTTTTTGCCAGAGGAATTGCGCTTAGAGGTGTGCCTTGTTGCTGCTCAGGTTCAGATGTCAACCCGTAATTGTACGCCGGCTGCGGTCTAGATTGAGAGGAGCTCGGTGTCATCATCGCAACGGCCGCTGTGGGAGGACGAGCTGGCGTATCGAAAGAACTTCGTTCAAATGATCCAGGTGCTTCAACGACTCTGCCATTATTTGCCAAACGAATGTTGGGTAAATGGTTGGACGGATGGAAAGGCTGTCCAGATGGTGTCGGAGACGAAGCGCGCGGTGTAGGTGGTGCCAGCGATATTGGATCGGCCACGCTGTCGTCTCGTGCAGGTTCCCTTTGCCTCTTCGGTGGTGATGTTGGGATTCCCTCGTCTGCATGGCTTTGGGAGATCTTGTTGGAGGCATTCATCTTCGCCATCACCCAGGGGTTAGAGCTGCTGATATCTTTGTGCGCCTGCCGAATCTCTTCAATAATGTCTTCTCTGCGTCCGCTCAAGGGCCGAGCATGGACCGTTTCATCATCCTCTTCGTCGCAGTCATACATGTTTGATCTGAAAATCCTCTGAGCGGAATCGTAGTGCGAATCGTTGACGCTTGGGTCTCGTGTGGTGTGTCTGTGCCCGGTCAAGGCGCGCACCATGGGGGTCTTCGCGAATTGTGGTGATTCATTTGATTGTGCTTGCTCGAGCATTGAAATATGTGCGGTATCGTCATCGTCGTCAATCAATGATACGTCCTGGCCTGGAGTAGCTTCGGGAGGCTCTTGCACGCTGATTTGCAAAGATTGCTGATGTTCATACACGGCCGCAAAGAGTCTCTTCACGGCGGCAATGACCTTTTCTGGCTCTTCGAAAAGAACGTCATCTTTTGCGGGCTCGATGTTTGGATCATAAGATTGTTCCGGACATCCGATCTCGAGCAGCATGAAAGGTTCCTTTACGCCGTCAAATTGAGAGTTGGCGTTCTTCAGATATTCCCGAAAGATTTTGGTGATCTGCTTCGGTACACTACGTTGAGAGGTCACAGGACGGCGATCTATCGATACGAATGATCCAATATTGTGGATCTTTTCAATTGCAGCATCGGCTTTCGGTAGAAATGCTTGTAAGGAGAAGCCATTTTCGTCAATGACCGACCACGTGCATTGCGAGGCGCAAGCAGCTCCGACGACCTTGAACGCTGCGTCTTCAGCATTGCCGCCAACTTTTGGTGCATACATCCAGTTACCCTTGTCATTCTTCGCCTTGAGGATCCTGAGCGAAAGCCGAACGTGCGGTCTCGCAAGTGCGTATGCTTGAAGCAAATGTTTGACTCGCTTGAGGCATTGGTCTGTGTGTTTTAACGCGACCTGTCTTCTCACGGGATTTGATTTGATGAAGTCGGTGATCTTGACCGTGGTACCAACAGCTGTTGATGCACGCTCCTGGCCAGTGACCTCGCCCTGCTGGCTGATTTTCAGGGTAGTTGCAACCTGCTCGCCTTCAACGCGGGTAGTGACTGCCATACTGCCGCTCATTTCGGCAGCGCTCGCAAGTGCTTCACCTCGGAATCCCAGTGAAGAGCCACCGATGGCTGTCAGATCGTGTTCATTTATGAGTTTGCTCGTGCAATACCTTCGGGCGACGAGCGGTCGGTCTGGCGGAGGTATGCCGTGGCCATTGTCGCGCACTTGTATGCTGTCGAGCGTGTTTGCATGAACTTCAACAGCTATGGAAGTAGCTCGCGCATCGAGAGCATTGTCGATGAGCTCTTTGACCACTGCCGCTGGGTCAGTTAAGACTTGCGATGCGCCGATGGCGCGTACAGTGGTTTGAGGTAAAGCCTGGATGGTCATCTTGGCGGCATTGATGGCATTTTCTATGACATTCGGGTCCAGTGAGCAGACACGATGACTCCAGGCAGCCAGTATATGTGTGGTCAGAAGGATAAAGCGTACATATGTATTGATGCTCGCCACCACAATCACGAAAGTCGCGTTCAACTCCAGACGACGCGCTGAAGTTCAAATGGATGATTCCCCCACCAGAAGCTCTGACGTAGCCATTCGATGACGGGCGGTCAGGTTGAGAAGCACAACATATCCGCCACGTATTGCGAGTGTTTGAACATACATATACATGTACTCATTCTCCTCGACATCCTCTCTAACAACACTCGACCATTCATCACTCACCTCCATCACTTCCCTCGCAAAATGGCACTGAACCCTCGCTTCGCCGGCCAGCGCTTCGTGGCAGCTACTCAAGCCAAACCGCTTCACACTCTCGAGCTCTGTAAGATGGAACAGTCTCTCACCAAGTAATGTTTACTGACTCTAGGCTTAGACCTCGATTACGTCTGCCCAGTATGATATACACGAACATGTGGTGTGCGAACCGTGCTGACCATCAGCCCAGTTCTCCAAGAAGCAATTTGCCACCGTCTACGATTCGGTCATCCCCTTGATCAAGTCCAAGTACGCAGACAAGGTCCAGATCATCTTCAGGAACCAAATTCAGCCATGGCACCCATCATCGACGCTCGTCCACGAAGCAGGTGCTGCCGTGCTTCAGACAAGCCCCGACAAGTTCTGGGAGTTCAGCAAGGCACTTTTCGACAAGCAAGACGACTACTTTGATGTCAGTGTCGTCAATGAGACTCGCAATCAGACATACTCCCGACTTTCGAAGCTCGCTGGAGGTGTTGGTATCGATGAGAAGAAGATCTACAGCCTTCTGGAGATCTCTGACAAGCCAGGCCCCGACGGCAGTAAGAACAGCGGCAATGGTGTGACCAACGACATCAAACTCTTGACAAAGGCCAACCGTTTGACTGGTGTTCATGTGACTCCTACAGTTCTCTTCAACGTGAGTGTTGCCAATGTTTGTTACCGGATCAATACTGACTTGACCAAAGGGTGTCGTTGAGGGCGGCATCTCAAGCAGCTTTACCAAGGATGACTGGCAGCAGTGGCTGGAGAAGAACGTTGTTTGACTCGACCCTGAAGACATCATGAAATCACGACTGTGATCGGAGGAAGCAGCGCTTGTTCCCAAGATAATCAATGAATCCACGAGACCCATCAATTCACAGCAGTATCAGCTCTCTCCTTCTCATCGTGCCCCACACCCCCATGGTTCGAGTCCCGTTCAGCTTCATCTTCACTGACGCAAAAGGAAAGCAGTGAAACTACCCTCACCTGGAGGAAAAAAACAAAAAAGAAGGTCTTGTTCATCTCTGAACTGTGCTTTGTATAGGAATAGCCGAAGGTGGGGCTCGAACCCACGACCTTGAGGTTGATCTCTCGAACGAATCATAAGAGCCACACGCTCTACCGATTGAGCTACCCCGGCAAGGGTAATGATTGATGAGGGTATCGAGGTTCTGCTACTCTTGAATGCTGTTCGTGGGGCAGGAGCAGGGGGCATGCGTTTTCCGCATCGAAAACGGTGTTGTTTTGCGCGAGTTGCATCAAGTGAGGAAGGGGCGGCAAGGGTGAAGTGAAATGTTCGTCAGAGTTGGGGGATTCGACTTCCCGCGAATTTCGAGCTTTTCACCACCCCACGATGCCGATCATGAATGCCTGGCCAGAGACAACACCGTTCGCTGAAGCGCTGATATCAAGATACGAACAAATACGAACACTAACTAACAGCCCTGATCAGTGCTACTGGTAAGACCGGCTCAGATTTACTCGACACATCAATGCTCACAAAATGAAGGCATTTCTGCTTTGCCTTTGACTGCACCACCGTCTCGATGCTCTTAGAAGACAATCCGGGACAACCTTCTCGGATGCCACATCATCCGCGCATTGAAGCTTTCAGGGCGCTTCGGGATACACAAGTGCTTGGCCATCATTCGCCCCTACACTTCGATCGTATCATTATCGCAACAAGCTGGTTCCCTCACAGACAAATTAATAGCAAAATTACCTGCTCTCACTCCAAATCGTACCGGTCGAAGTTCCTTCCGCAATAATAATTCGACCACAAACTTTTTCGATAACCGCGACGGCGAATTGTCGCACAGTCACAAAAACCATCCACCTCTTATCTGTGATAGAAACACAGCCCCATCTAGGCACATAAGGCACCCAACACCATTCGTAGCACAAAACACAAATTCCTCCAAATGCAGATAACCGAGGTGACGATCTCTCCATCGTGGGTCATGGCTAGCTATCTATCCGCACTTCCGGGACGACCTACTGCAGGAACGTCAATCCTGCGGATTCCCAGCACCCACGAACCGGGGACAATCGACATCGCATGTGTGTAACAATCTTCCGTTCGCGCGAGTTGCATCATGGTTTGTCACGAGTTGTCTGCCATTTTCCACGAAAGTGCGCATCCATCACCCCGCTCTGCATCAAGCACTTCGGCGATGCCAGGCTTGCTTGGTCTTGGTAGTATCGAGATACCGAATTGCCAACGTGCAATTTCATTCTGTTATACCTGGCTCACGGTGTTATAGATTGTTATCGAAAACAAATTCTAGCACTTCCAGTATCGACTGGACCATTGGCTCTTAGCTCTCGACTCCGAATCGAGATTCCCTGTCGCATAATTTACGATTTCATAAGACCCGGTGTCAACACAAGCAACACCAAGACTCGACAAATAAGTCAATCCTCATTACTATCAACATCGCTTATCTCTCAGGCCTCCCAATCGACCGAAGGAAGACTAAACATTTACCTTCCCTACCGCTGCGGAGAAGTGCGGCCTGCAATCCTCAATTCGGTATCTATTCCTACACTCTAATTTCCACGATCGACAGATCACAGCAGCGATCATTCCTCCCCACGGTCAAGCCCCACGAATCCACATTGCCTGGTTTGATGGACTACTTGGTATGGATCTTGCTTCTTCCTATCATTGGAAAGTAGCCCTACACGGAAGAGGAACAGCCGAGCTTGAGGATGATAACAACGATGCTTAATGACTTCACTTAAGCGTCCGAATACGCTTGGCTAGACAGACGAGATACGCTATGGTCGAGTGATGAGTGTGCGCTAGAGGTAGTTCTCGAAAATGCGTCGTTCCAAAGCCATCTCCCTCCAATAGCATGCTTATCTTGAGGTAATAGACGATGTTGCGATCGACACGAGCGAGTGACGAGTCTAACATGTTCACATCAACATTGGCATTCGTTTGACTGCAATAATGTTTTCTATGTGACCACTCGAAGGTATAAGTATCCGTCCATCTGCCCAACATTCCACCCTGAAATCATCATCAGCTCAACAATCCAACTTCAATCCCAAAACTCCAACAAACACATCACCCAAACCAACCCTTCTTCACCAACACCACCACCATCAAAATGCACTTCACCACCCTCTCCATCATCGCCATGACGGCCCTCGCCTCCGCCGCAACCATCAAGCGCGCGCCCATCGACCTCTGCCCCGCTCTCGACACCCCTCAGTGCTGTCAGGTAGATGTCGACGGCGTGCTCGACCTGACCTGCGAGTCCCGTACGTGAAAGCCACCTGTAACTCTAAAAGAAAAACAAGAAACATCCCCCAGCTGACCGAGATCTTCACAGCCGAATCCGACCTCGAGTCCGTCGAGGCGTTCGAGAAGTCCTGCGCTTCCAGCGGTACCACTGCTCAGTGCTGTACTCTTCCGGTTGTGAGTTGTGACTGTTTTTTCGAAGCGTGTGATGTGAGCTTTGCTAACGATCTTATAGGCTGGCGATGCCCTGCTTTGCCACGCTCCTTAGATTGGGAGATAGCTGAGCAAACAGAAGCGGAGGCATGGTGTTGGAGTCTTCGTAGAGAGCCGTCGGGTACCCGTGTAGATAATATTTCGTATCATTTCTTGCTTTTGATTTACGAGTCTTTTTGTGACGAGCCATTTCTAGAGTATGATCCATGTTGTAGCCGCGCTTACCCAGGCAGGAAGGTACTGGATGAATGTTGCCGTGCTTCTGTCTTTATCGTTTAGCGTCGTATGAAATGTTGGAGCTGCACGTCTTGACTTGCTGCAATTGTAGCTGCGTTTGCTTTGATCTCGAAGTCTCTGCAGAAACGAAATCTTGAGGCACCGCTCTCTCCCTGTAGCAGCTTATGTCACAGCAGCGATAGGATCGATCCATGGTGGATCATGATAATGTGTCGCTCGAAAGGAAATCGTCAACAGGAAGAGCAGGCTTCTAGTACAAGTGATGCAAACTTGATTAATGATAAAGTCAGCTGCAAAGGGAAACAGTTGTAGTATTCGACGCTCGAACAAAAAGTGCCAACAACAAGAGCAGGCTTCCAGCACGAGTGATAACCAAACGATCAAGCCATGGATCAAGGAGAAGGACTTGCTTCCCGCTGCTTGAGCCACGAGCAAGGCAGCAGGTGACATTTCATGAAATCGTATGCAGTGACAGCCTCCGAGAGAGAAGGCTCGATGATCCGTCTCAAAGGGTAGCGCTTTGTGTCTTGATCCTGCTACCAGGCGATGCGAGGTGCTCCGGACGGAGCGTACGGCAATTCGAACAACATACACATATATGCGTGTTGATCGCCAACAACCACAACCCGCAATTTCTAGAGTGTTTGGTACAAAGGCAATTACATGATACGCAAGTATCATACAAAGGCGTATCGCCATTCCTTTTGAAAGTCCCTGTCTCGATGGTGTCTTTTTTTAAAAAAATAAAAAAGCGCAAGTAGCCCTCACGTATCGTATCACCAAGATCCATCGATTCAGAATCCGGGAAGAGTCATTCCAAGCATCCAGCAATCAATTCCGGAGGAGTAAGAAAGGCGAGATCCTTCAGATTCCTTGCACATGTATCTTAACGAACGAACTGATAATGAGAAATGGCGCTCTTTCCCAGATCAGTGAATTCTTGGGCCTTCGTTCGACTTTATCAACTTTCGTCGTTTAAAACACCCCATGTCCTGGTAGTAAGTCCAGAGAGTTCATGAGCTCGTTGTCGACGGACACAAACACGATGTCCCGATATCAAAGACAATCCTCGCACGTACACGATAGCAAGGAATCTCCCCTCGAGTGTCGTCAAGGCATTCAAATGATCAAACCCTGTCAATCCAAATTCACGAAACTGAATGCGTGAAGAAGATCAGCAGCAGTAGCAGTAGCAAAGAGCTCGCGACCCACATCGACCGACACAACAACATCAAACCCGACATCATCACCAAAAATAACAGTATGAAAAGAAGTCGCCTACCTTACGATACAAAAATAACAACGACGACAACAAAAACAACACAGCCATCGCAGCACTCACGAGCGCGCATCACCAATTCCACATGAAGAACTCCAACTCCCACTGCATAAAAACCAACCCATTCCCCACCAGAGATGTTATCAAAACCAAACCAAACGACCTCGGCACGACCACTCCATCCATCCCAAAAGGTGAATTCCAAGCGCGCTCGCTCGCGCCAAAGGATGCTCGTGCAAAGCGCAAAGCGCAAGCCACCCACGTGCCGTGCTAGGAAGTAGTAGTATGTGACACCTAGTCACTGGTTACACGGTTAAGTTGGATGTTGAAGCAAGATCCACACCAGCACGTGATAAACCAGAGTGGATATTGGTCAGATGGGAGGAAAGGATGAAAAGGAGATGAGATGGTTCGCAAGTTCGCAACACGCAAGCTCATGGAGTGGATCCAAAGAAGCAAAGGCAGTCAGAAGAATTCCATTTTACCATCCCATCCCAGCCAGCGTGGCCCAGCAGCAAGGATGGACTCCTTGCAAAGAAGCAGAGACCAACAGTCGTCCGAAAGAAGATAACTTCATCACCCCAAGCAAGCGTTCAGCGAGTCCCGTTCTGTCATGAAGCCTGTGCGTTCAATCATGATCATGAGGCTTACCTTCTACAATCCTAGCACGATACCACTAGACTAGCTGACCTAGTATGCTAGTGTACTAGGAGCCAAGAGGCAGTTCCATCATCAGGATCCCGCAGAGTCGTAAGCCGAACCCAAGCCCACAGCACCAGCCAGACGTGGGTGTTTCAGGGTGCTCCAAGAGGAGCGCGGCTAGCGGCGCCACCGGGGGCGTCGCGCGCGCACGCTCGGGACGTGCAGCGATTGAATTGTTTTGTTGGAGAGATGAGGTGGATCAAGACTAGCGCCTTTCGCTGTGGTTGGTCGTTGATGATTGGAAAAAGCAGACTTGAGAGATGGCTTCACTTCGGCGAGTCGTGCGCGCCCGGTGAGACTGCTTTGGAGGTGTCGTTATCTCACGTGCGCGCGCGCGCAATCCAGCAAGCATCCTCTAGCACATGCGGGTTGTTGAGATTTGTTAGCACGCACGCGAGAAGAGGGGGGATTCGAAAGAGCGGTATAGCGCATTGCGCATTGAGCATCGCTTGCGTACGCCTTTCTCTTGCCTCCGTCGCGAGTCGTGCTACTGTTATCTGAGTCCCTTTTCTTGCCATCATGCGCTGGGGCTGTGATGGGTGAATTGCGGTTCGGCGGAGGGGAAGCATATCATCACGGTAGTTGTTGGCTTTGAGATACGATATCGATGCCGGTGCTGGTATGTGCTTTTTCGAGGTGGATGTTTGACATCTTGTGATTTTAAAGTGAGGCTTGAGACTAGTGAATCCGAGTGGCGCTGGGGTTTCCGGCATTGTTTGAAATCCTGCACAGTTTTCTTGGGGAGAGGGGGCAAAAGGAAGAGGAGGGGGGCTTATGGGATTCTTGGGACATCCATCATGACCAGACGGACGGTAAGTTGGGCTTTCATCATTTAGCACGCAAAATTCACACGCGCTGTGCGCTTGTTTGGTGCCTGTCTCTTCTTGCTGGTTCTTCACGTGGCTGTTGGGGTGTGTTGTTTCAAGGCGATGGAAAGAGTAAGAGATCGGTGGATCTACAATGCCCACCGAAGATCTTCGCACTTTGTTGCTCTTCTCCAGATACTGGATGTTTTGGCAAGGACCGGACGACCGTCGATCTGGAGATGAGGATGGATAGACTTTGAGACATGTCTTTTGCCCGCCCGCCGCCACTTCTGCCCTCTCTACATGCTTTCCACCCTCCGATGGGGCTAGGACGCTTGTTGTTTCCGAATTGCAACAACGCATGACCTTTTCTTTCTCAACGCTCTTAGGCCGCACAGATGCTCTCACTGTGTTCAGGCGGTGACGGCGAGCTACTTCGGAGGTTACTGCAGGTGTGTGCGCGTGAGAGCTTAGAGCAGTTGGTGGCCTGGGAAATGCTACATTGAACGTGCGCCGTCGGAGGAGCAATTCGCCGCTTCAAAGGCCGAGGCAGAAGCTGGTAGATGGGCAGAGCAAAGGCGATTTCGCTGAGAGGGGGTGGAGTAGTGTGAGGAAGGTTCAGGTCATGCCCACGAATGGGAATCACGCTTTGTTGCTGAAGGCTTCGGCTTTGCGTCTCCGCAAATTTGTAGTAATCATGCGGCTCCTCCTAGAGGGAATCGGGATAAGGTCGCTAGGCTTGCCGGCGTGCATTGAGTTTACAGCACGGCGGGAGGGAGACACCGCCGAAGTGGAGGGAGAGACAGCCAGCCAGTCCACTGCTGTGGGAGAAGAACGAATGCTTTTAGCCTGATAAGGCAAGTACAGGAGCCGATCGGACGATGCTCCTCGAAGGACGAAAGACTCACGCTTAATTCAAGCATACTGGCTGGATGTCAAACCCACGCCGGCGGGCGGTCTGTTCAAAGTGTCTCAATCGGAGATACTTGGCATCGGCACAACGGCAAGACCTCCAGCTAAGTGGCGTACGCCTCCCAGCGCCAGCCGCGATGGGTTTGCTTGCATGCAAGAAGCCTCTGGAATAATGGTCAGGCAGGGTCTTTTGGGAGGTGCTGGAGGCGTAAGCTAGCGAGCGAGCGTGCAGGGAAAGGCTGCGAGTGGTATGCGTCAGGGTCGAAACTCGGGGGTTAGCAGCTAAAGGTTTGACTCGAGCGCATCGCCGGGACCGGAGTGGCAGCAGAGCAGACTACCGCGATTACGAGGCAGAGAGAGCGGTTGACTGAGATGTCATGCGATAAGGGCGTCGCGCGCAGAGAGGAGTTGCTGCTGGTGCTGCGAAGGAAATGTTTGACGATTGGACCGGGCAAAGAGAGAGGACCAGCACCAGCATTCGGCAGCACGGGCGACAGAGAGGCTAGGGATGGAATGGGAAAGGCGTGGTAGCATGCTGTGAACGAGATGCCTGTCTAGCGCGGGAATTGGCCCGCACTCAGATGACCGCAAGTGTCTGTGTGTCTGTGGGGGAGGAACAGCCCAGTCCAAACCAATCCTGCCTGGCGCGCTCCCACGGCGATGGCACTACTGCTGGTGTTGGTGGCATGGTGCAAGCACGGCTTTGACGATGATGATGATGAGAGTTTGTTTGAGAGAGGAGTAGAGAGAAAAAGAGGTCGGCCCGGGCCAAAAGCGCACCGGGCGTTGGGTTGGGCGGGCAGGCTGTGCAGCGCTGTTTCTCTGCTGTGGTTGGTCTGTGGAGTCTTTCTGGTATGGGTTCTGATGTTTCTGGTTTGCGTGTCGTCTTGTGCTCAGATCGCAGCGTGCGTGCGCGTGGCCGTAGACATACCCGACTTCCCTCCTGTACTAGGCCTAATCTTGTGACACAGGAAATGAAGGGTGAGGAAGACGAAATAATGGTAAATTGATATGCACGCAAGCGTCATAGCAGGGCGTGTGGATGAAGTGCGGCGCGACGAAATGCGATGCACGCTACGGAGGTGGTGCTCTTGTGCTTACACTCGTGTACTGCAATCTTGTGCTGCATCTTTTAGGGATGCTACTACTGGATGTATGTATGCAAGAGAGTCTCGGGATGTGGTGCAATAACAGCACGACAGCAATAATGCCTTGAATGTGCGTCGTTGCCCGGCTGGAGGTACAGCGCCTGACAGCCCAAGCAGCCCCCTCGGTTTGATGATGGTATCGAATGCAGGGTCGGGAGCCACAGTCGTGATGGCGGCCGGCATGCGACTGCGCGGTGCCGGAAGGGAATGATAATGCGTTTAGGAGAGGCTGCAACTCTGGGCATCTCGCAGCCTGACCGCTCATGCTCGTACATACACATCCGTACCTGCTACACACCTACCTGGGTATGTGGCTATACCTATCGCGGACGACTAACTTACTTACTAGAAGGATAAGGTAATTAGTCCACATGCCCGTGCTTAAGCATGCCATTGTGCCATAGGCTTAGAGACTACTCACAGACTCACAGACACCCTTTGCCCCTTCGCCCCGCCTGGCGACGACAAAAGGTTCCTCTTCGTGTCCGTGGTCAAAGTGAAACGAAAAGGCAAAATGGCGCCGAACCGCTGGCTCGGAGTGGTACTCGATCGAAGGCTGTCTAGTAGTGGCAGTGGTAGTAGTGTGTTTGCATATTATGTGCGGGGGAAGGAAGGCAGTAGATGGTCATTGGGCGGCGCGAAGGAGGCACTGGAGGCAGGGTGGTAGACTAGCAAGATCAAACTACGCAACTTTGGTGTCCTTGCGCGCGAGCATGGGACATGGGTATAGTCAGTGCTAGTGCTGCTACAAGCTCGCGCAACAGGGGGAGAAGGAGGCCGGGCACACACAGCGCGCTGCCCTGCATGGGCGGTGGCGCCGGCTGGGGCGCCGTGTGTGCTAAAGTGTGCCAAAGTGTGCCAAAGCGCGCCAGTGGTCGCAGCGTCTGCCGCACGCCTACGTCAGTCGCGCCTCTCCTCCACTTTCATCATTGCACTACGACACAACCTCTGCCCAGTGGTAGAGCAGACAGAAGGCGAGAGACATACTCCCGGCCCCATCATATCTATCTCCCCCTCTGCTCGCTCCCCTCTCCATCATCATCATCATACTCATCATCATCATATGTCTCTATCTGCCTTTTAAGGATCTACACCCGATCCACACCCACTCTTGCCTCTCCCAGCACTCTTGCCCTTCCCTACCTTGACGAGAGAATCCTCCGCCTCTGTCTACTATACCTCACTTCCACCCATTCGCCGCCGATCACCCACCGCTCCCCGTTGCGCTCATCATATCATTGCCCGACTGAGCGCGCTTCGGCCTCGTCTTGACATTTCCCCCCCGCGCCAGGCACGCAGGCACTACCCAAACACTGCTCCGCCTGCCCAACCAGACAACACGCCAGTCGGCCAGGACCCAAAAGAAAAAAAAAGCTCGCATCCGCCTCGGCGCCAGTCGTTCTTCAGCGCCATCCCATCCCCGTCGTCGGCTCTTCCAATCTTCTCTCCGCAAACCCTGAAACGAACCGACCGCTGGGTGTGCGCGTCCTCTCTCCATCTACCCTCCGCTAGTCGCATAGGGGTCCCACTTTCCGCCCATTGACAGCCCGCTCCTCTGCTCCCCTACCCAGAAAGCCAACTCAGCTCGCCGGGTACGCGTGCTGACGGGTGTCACTCCTCCCACCAACTATCAATCCCCAGCCTCGAGCGTGGCCAGCACTTAAGCACGCTGATCCCGCCCATCCTCCAAGATCGATCGTCTCTCCACGTTTTCGAAACCTCACTCCGCTGTTGATCACCAACACCAACACCACCTTCTAGTACCGCGCTGCTGGAGCGCTTCTTACTACCCTACCTGCACTACTGTTACTATCCACCCCGTCGCCTACTACTATCACTCCTCTTAATCCTTCGACCTCATCGCAATGGCAATGGCCGTCGACTCTCGTCAGCAACCTCAATTCTCTGCCCCGCCACCCATGGCCTACGACGCCATGAGGTACGCGCCGCCGCAGTTCACCAATCCTTGGGTGTCAGGTCCCAACACCACGCAGGGCAACCCATACGCTACTGCTATGCCCCCTGCTCCTGCTGGTGATTACAAGCATCAAGCACCCAGTGTTTCTGCTGCCTACCAAAGCGGTCAGGTCTCGGCTCCCACGCTGCCAACAGGTATTATCCCAATGGATCCAGCACTACTCGATCAGTCGGGCTTACAACTCGCGCAAGATGGTATGGGCGCTCCCAGACCTTATGGTGCCTCTTACACAACCACCGCCGCGCCCAATGGTGCCATGTACGCACAGGCTCCCCAGCCTCAGTACTCAGCAGATCTCCTTCAGAGAGGAAGCCCGTACAACAACTACGATCGCCGCGCTTCGCATCCGTCAGTAGCTTCTACCATGTTCGTCGGCGACCCGGTCGAGGTTCAAAGACAACGTCAGAGCTCTCTTATTGACTTCAACGACAGACTTCACTCTGCCTCCGAAGCAGAGCGTCAAAGCTTTAGCGATGCACTTGATGCCAGCCGCGGCATGGTTGCCATGGCCCAGTCTGATATCACGCCGCGCAACATCTACGGCCAGCAAGGATCCAGCAGGAGCTCATCCGACTCCTACGGATTCCCTTCGCAACACTCTGCACACTCTTCCATCTCCTCCGCAAGCACATATGGCAACTATTACAACAGCTCTGTAAGCGAGGCTTCGGTTGGTGACTACAGCTCTGCTAGCGAGTCTGTCGATATGCCCAATTCCCGCACTCTTCCCCGCCCCTCGGGACTCATTGCCGGTAGCATGCCGCCTGCACCTCAATCGATGATGGGCCAGTTCAGCTCAAAGGTCTCATCCAGCAGTCAGAAGAAGCACAAGTGCAAGATCTGCGACAAGCGTTTCACGCGCCCCAGTTCTCTTCAAACGCACATGTACAGCCACACAGGCGAGAAGCGTATGTCACATCCTGTACACCCCGAAACCTGAAAACTATTTACTGACATTTTATCATAGCATTCGCCTGTGATGTTGATGGCTGTGGGCGTCACTTCTCCGTCGTTTCAAATCTCCGCCGTCACCGAAAAGTGCACAAGGGCGAAGGTCGCGACCACCCATCTCCGGATGACGATGAGTAGCGGACTCGCATACCCGAAATCCCCGGTCCAGCTTCCCTAATATCCCGGATGCAAAGATGATCGATGAACAGCCAAATCTACAAAACGCTGCACCCATCGCACATGAGGACTGGCTTTGAAATTCCCATCAACACCCTTTCGAAACAACAACTTCCACCGCTGCTTCGGAACCAACAAACTTTCTAAATTGGACTCCTCACCGGATCTATTTTCACGTCGGTCGCTACTTCTTACTTGATACCCCAATTTTTTTTCTGCTTTTACTTTTGATTTTGACTTTGATTTTGACTACTACAAAGGGCAACTTGGCACGGGATCTGCAAAGGAGATGGAATTTTTTTGATCGTTTGATCGTTTGATCGTCTGACGATCAAACGCGGCGTTTTCTGGAACAGGCACAGGAAGGGAAAGAGGTTCATGCTATGGTATTCTTGTTTTATCTGCTTTTTTATTTTTCCTTTTGGCTGGTTTCATTTGATGTGACAGTTCGGTCGCGCGGGCAAGTCGCTGTCGATTGGACGGCTTGTACGATTACGATGCACGGAAAAGAGGAGAAAGAGGACTTTGAACTACTAAAAAAATTAATTGCTCTTGTTTTATATTGCTTTTGGTGTTTTTGTTTTATTTCCCTTGTTATTTGACGTTGTTTTATAATGATATGGATGGATGGTGTTGTGATTCGCTACCATCGCTTGTACCATATAGGAGAAAAACAGGAAGAGAAGGTGGGACTTGCATCGTCTTATTATAATATTCTTATTTTCTACTTGTTCACAGTCTCGCTTGTTTGTTTTTCTCACGGTTGGTTCAACTTTATCATGCTCGACAGTCCGATCGCTCTACACTGATACTTCTCAATAACTGGCGAGAACGAGGAAAGAGAAGAAGATGACAGGCCTCTTCGCGATAATCAGGTCTTCACGCATGCCAGGCCTGAATCCTACCCACCTTCCAGGTATCTCATACCAGCCTTCAGCCATCCAGCCATCCAGCCCAAACAACATGTCTCATCACTGCCCAAGTAGTCTGTACCTGTGTCTCGCATTGGGTACCCGTCGACCCGACAAGCCGGGTTCACGCTGAGCTCACACCAGTCTCGTGTACCTGAGAGCCAACCACATCATCAGCGGGCCAGCCACCTACCTCATTCCCTTCGAAAAGAGTGGAGGAAAAATTCGCGGTTTGCGTACAGAACAAATCTCGCGTTCGACATGGCACGTTGCCCGTGCTCGCCGGACGAGAAAGTCGTGGTAAACCCCCCAAGTGTCACAGCACGAGGTAGGTAGCCTACGACGTCATTTTTCGATTTCTCGTCGCGCGCTTGCGATCTTTCCACCTCCTACGATAAATCGCCGGACTTTTTCTTCTAGAAGCTGGAAAAATCCCAACCCCACGTCTTCCGTAGCAAGTCCATGTATGCAACAACAATGCATGTATCACAGCAGAGTATACCTTCCTTTGTACCTTCCTTCAAATGCACCATGACGCCCAAGAGCATAGGGCCAAAGATAGTCGCGCGGGAAAAAAGCGCAAAAGCCCATGTGCTCATGCGAAGCTCTCTCTAGGGTGGAGAAGAGTACAGTAGCTTCGAGTAGGAGGCATCTACTAGCAGGGAAAGCGCTGGAAAGCAAGGAACAGGGATGTTATTAGCAGAGAGGAAAGGGCGGTTTCGTGGGTTTGCCGTTCGGTCTGTATGATGTGCCGCCGGGATTATTGTCGGTGCGACGCTACTCCTTCTTCAACCCTTTTTTGTTGCTTGGAGATATGATGTCGCGTCCGGATGCGGTGGTGGGCGAGTCAGAGGTGTGGTGTTTTTGCTCTCCGACTTCTGCCGCTGGAGTTCTTGCTGATGATTATGAGAGATGGAGAGGAGATGGCGTGTGTGTGCTTGTATTATTATCATTATTACTATTTCGCTTGCTCATCATGTTTTGGTTTTGTCCTATCTTTCTCGATGATGTGTATACCTTATGCGATAACCATGCCCCGAGCTCTCCCTTCCCTGTCCTTTCGGACTCTCTTCCTCCGGCCCGAAAAGAGGTTTCGGGTTACCTCACGCTGCTGTGTTGGGTTAAGGACCACGGGGCTCGTAAGTGGAGGGGACGCGATGTATACGTACCTCTCCAACACCAGCACTCATGTAACATGTCAGTGCTACCATGATGTCATACTATTCGCTCCTCCCCACTCCCCTCGTCTGTGGTGTGTCTCGAGACCTGTGCGACTGTAAGCGGCCCGACAGAGCACAGCACGCGCGCACACGAGGATGGATAGATGCCGATGACATGCTGTCACCGTACATGAAATCCGAACCTTGGGCGTGGGAGGGCAGGAATCCTTTTGGCAAGAACGGGGAAAGGCAATAATGTCGTCTGGCATCCGTCTCATTCTGCATGAGCTACGGTTTGTTTGCTGGTCACATCCTTGTACTGGCATTACTTCTAGGATCTCATCCATGCCAATCTACTTTTCCTGAGAAAGGCGAACCATTTGTCGCTGACGCCATTCGCAGCCTCGGAATGCCGGTTGGGAAGGAAAACTGGCTTGTAATAACTCTTGTTTCCGCGATATTCTTACCATCATCACAGAAGAAGGCACATACGCACCAGCGACTCTCGCATCGCATCATGCCGTCACAGCCTGACGCGGCTGATAAAGGCTCTTGGACATATCCAAGTGGTCTATTGTGCAAGCCTACATCAGCGTACTTTGCTCCGACCCACGGCACACCAGGAAACAACCTCGCAAATGCGATTCGCGCATGCCACCGAACAAACTCTGTCAGCCGGATGACTTCCTCCAGGAGCTGCAAGCTTGAAGAACGGAGTGAAATATGGAAAACAAAAGAATGATCTCGGCGCAAAAGCGGTATTGAAAGCATCTTCCTAGTCCTTTATGTACATGCGACAGTGCCCAAACCGCACCCAACATGGTGCTTGATGGCCAGTAGTATACTGCTGCGTAAGAGGCTGATGAACGGGCGGCATCGCTGCTTTTCACGCCGACTCGCATTCTTCATGACCTGACGGTACTGTTCGGCATGCTTCCGTGCAAGGTAATGCGAACTTGAGAGAGTGGCAGGCGTGCGCTGATATATTCGTCGGTCGGGTACAATGTTACACCCGGTACCTTGTGGGCGCTCATCACGCTTCGAGCCGGATCTTCAAAATTGGGCATCGCGGGCCTGTGGGATTTGGCTTTGTTTTCTTGATCGTCAATTTTGTGGCGGTATTGCTGGCAGCGATCGCTTGTTGTTGATTGTTGACTATGGGACTTAGCAGATGCGAAAGCCTGGGTTTAGGCAGATTTGTTGCGAGCGCGTTATCGTCTGCATTGGTAAAGTCGAAGCTGTCTTTTGCGCTGATGTTTCCCAACAACCCTATCTTGCCCGAGATGATTGTATAATAAGTCATACGACGTTGTAACGCCCAGGAAGCCTGAGATGGCCAAACAGTATTCGAGCCACAGGCTGATGTGTCTATTTTTGGTGCGCAGTCAGCAAACACGAACTCCAGGCTTTTACGAAGATTTGCAGCATATACGGCCCTAATTTCTACGCAATTTACCCTGCAAATCTTCGTGAATGGTGAGAAGTGTTTGGCTTTTCGGTGGCTTGATTGGACCCAGAGGCTTGATTGCGCTTAGCTGTTTCCAGGAAGCCTTCGCCACCACTTAACCACAAGATGCGTGTCTTCACAACACGAACGAAGGGCTGAAACCGAGGTCTGGCCCTTGAGCCACTTTCGCTTCTGTCGCGCCATGTGTTGTTGTGAAGAAGCCTGGCCAACAAATTCCCTGTGGTTGCTCCTGTAAGTTACATCTGCTATCGTAGGTAGCAGTCACTGCCCGTCAGCATCCGCGTTACCATTCACAGCAGGTAAGGAAAATAAAGTGTTCGGCCTCAGCGATTCCATTAATGCGCCATCACTCTCGCAGGTAGCTCAGGTACGAGGGTAAGCGGCATTTCCAGATACGAAGTGGCTCTGGCTTGCATTGTGTCTCAATTTGAGGAAACCTTCCCACCAGCAAGGGATATTTTACCTTACTGATAATTACACACGCGCCCCTCTTATGCAAGGACGTGTCGCGTCACTCCTGCCCCTCCAGAACAACTCTCTCGCATATCCATAGAGCACTTGCTGCTGCTCCTGCCTAGAAGTCTAAGCCTAGGCCAACCTCTCGCGTCTTCGACATGAGTGCAATGCCACAGAAGAGCGTTCTTGACGACGAGCATGAGCAGGATGAAGAAAAGGCATTCCTTGCACTCGACCCGCCGGAGCGCCCAGCATACCCTCAAAAGTCCCTATCAGCAGGTCTTGGTCGTCGATTCTGGTTCGCCGCCGCACTCAACTGTGTGAGCACTGCAGGCATTGTCAGTTCATTACATCAACCACATACATCCACCCGACAAGACGACTAACACAGGACTACAGGTCTTCGTCAACAAGCGCATCTTCGAACACGAGCGACTTCGACATTCCCAAGTCACCATCGCCGCCTTTCACTTCGCCGTAACAGCCGCCACACTCTACGCTGTCTCCCGCCCACGCATCAATGTTTTCCAAGCAAAGCGAGTGCCCATCCTCAAAATCCTCCCCTTAGCAATCGCCATGATCTGCAACGTCGTCCTGCTCAACCTCTCCCTCGCCTACTCGAGCATACAATTCTACCAAATCGTCCGCGTCCTCGTAACACCAGCCGTGGCTTTGATGAACTACATCATCGCCAAAGCCACCATCCCAGCACGCGCGGCTCTCACATTAATACCCGTCTGCGCCGGCGTGGCAATAGTGAGCTACTTCGACACGGCTCCCAAGGCAGGCTCAGCTGAGAAAACCACAGCTCCGATCGGAGTCGTGTTTGCTTTTTCGGCTCTCTTCGCCAGCGCAGTCTACACCGTCTGGATCGACAAATACCACCGCGCGCTGGAATGTTCGAGCATGCAGCTTCTGCTCAACCAAGCACCCGTCAGCGTCCTGGTAATGCTCTTCGTCATCCCATTCACAGACGACATCACAGTTTGGGCCACCATCAACTCCTCGACCTGGATGCTCGTACTACTGGTAAGTGAATTCGTCCAGCCGTTCCACAAAATCCGAAAGCCCCCCTAACCAAGAACTTCACAGAGTGGCATGCTAGCCTGCCTCATCAACCTCTCCCAATTTCTAATCATCAACGAAGCCGGCCCCGTGAGCAGTACGGTGGTAGGCCACTCCAAAACCTGCCTGATCGTGGCCGGAGGCTGGATTCACAGCCAGAAATCCCTGAGCGACGGCAGCTTGGTGGGCATTCTGCTTGCTCTTGGAGGGATTGTTGCGTAAGTGAAGATCCTGCTCTCGTGCCCTTGGCTATTCCTTCCTGTGCGAGATTCTGACTGCTTTTCTTGTCCAGATATTCGGTTGTCATGCAGCAAGCAGCAGCCGCAGCGCGGAAATGATTCGTGGCGAGTAGTAGTGGTGGTCTTGACGAAAAACCATTTCCTTGCGTGACTCGGCATTTCTAGATTTCTGCGAGAATCAGTATGGCAGAATCTCATGACTTTTATTCAACCCTGACACACTCCATGTTCAACCGTCATATACCACTGACCACCAGGAAACTGATCAAAGCTCGGCTACGTGAGTGTCAATGCGGTGGGATTTCGTGATGCTTTGGCTGAATGCTTTGAGAGGATAATCCCTATCACAAGAAACTCCAGCTCAAACACACCCGACGTTACAGCCAAAGTAAACATGACAAATGCTGGCGTTTCATTACTATAACGTTTCCCGAAAGCAAAGTATTACAGCTGATCGAGGTATTAACCTCTGAAGAGAAAGGGAGATAATCGAGCTTGATTTTACTGCCAAATTGCAACTGCTTGCATTCCAAAAATGTAGAGAGCGTACAAGTTATACCCAAAGAAAAGAATGCCATTCCTCATCGACTGAGGATCCAGCTCGCAAATCCTGGCACAAAAAAACCCAAGCACAAACACACCAAACGTTCCAGCCAGAGTGTACATACTAAACGCTGGCGTTTGATCGCCACAGTGCTGCTCTTCGCAAGCCTTCCACTAGGCCGAAGCATACGAGAGAGCAACCCAAAAGGCAGTCAGGCCCACTAGACCAATGCTGATGAGCATTCTTGAGTATGCAAGATCATCCTCCAAAACAATTCCGTAGCCAATGTAGTTGACGATGTGATTTTCCTGCTTCCTCGGTAGATATGGGAAGAGGTTCAGGGCCTGAGACGCTTTTTCCGGGTTGCGAAACAGGTAAGCAAGATCCCAATTGCCGACGGACACCTCGACTCGCTCTGAGTACGCATACTCATCCGTCGTTCGTAAGGTTCCGTGAGGCCGCATATGGCGAAATCTTTCTTTGATACACGCAACCGTTTCTCCTTCAAACTTCTGAAATTCCACCAACTGGATATTCGAGACACGCACCCAGAGTGCCCACGAAAACATTCGTCGCGCCCAGCTGTATTGTTCCCAGTATTTTTGGGAAAGAAGTTTGAAAAATGCTTGATCGGAAGCAGGTGTCTCTGTGACATCGATGTGGAAGATACGGCAGTTCTGGAAGCGCAAGATGCAGAAGAGGTACTCCTTCTGGGGTTGAGGCCGGGCATTTTCGGCATGTTGTAGCTGCTCGAGCTGTACATCTTGTTCTGGTGCGTGGCGCTGGCGCATCGACCCCAGAGCGCCTCTGAGTGAATCGAATGTGGACATATTTGAGGTCGAAACTGGAGCTGATCGAAATTCTGGCAGGCTTGAACTGCCCTGTGCAGAGTGGCTGATGATGTGTCGTTTTCGCAAGGTGAATGGATTGCTACTCGGGCTGCAAGGATGGGAAGCGAGCTCCATACTGTGTGATTGTACTTATAGATTTCGCGAAAAGAACATCGGTAGCAATAAGCTTTCGAAAAGTGATGAGTGATTACCTAAGTGATGAGTGGTGAGTGGTGAGTGTGTGATAAAGTCGTGGAGAGGCATGCGATATTGAAGTAGTAAGCGGTGTTGCGATGGCGACCACTCAGCGCAATGCTTAAGGAAACCGCAAATCTCCAGCACAAACACCTCCAAACCCATCATCGCGCTCTCCGAAAAAGCCTGTCCCCTCCTGTCATCAATGATGCTTACCAGCCATGCTTGAGATCAAGATCGTCACCTCTTGCTGAGCCGAGGCGCGCACGTGGCGTTTCTGTTCATTGCGAGATTAGGGGGGAGAAATGCGTTGATAATGTCAGGGAATCTGCTACTATTGCTGCTCTGCTTGCTGCTCGCCTTCTGGAAAATCCCAGCCAGTTCGCTTCTTCAAGTTCTTGACGCTGTAAAGCAGCGCATCGAGCGATTTGGGGTCTTCCTCAATACCGGTAAGATTGTTGAGCGGGATCAGCTTCTCTTCCAGCGCCTCGTCACGCTCAAGCTGGATCGATCCGTTGTCGTCTGCCTTGGCTTGCAGGGCGATGATACGCTTTTCATCGATACTGCGAGAATCGACAGACACCAGAACATGTTCGCCAGAGAACGTCAGTTCGAGCGGGTTTTTGCCTTGCAATTGCTGCTCGATCACGTTGACTTTCGGTGTGGGGTCTGCGAGGCTTGAGGAAGACAGTACGAGCAGTGCCGGGATTTTCTCACACGCCACGATGATTGCGTTGCTGCCGGGCTGGTTTTGAATCGGCACGGTCCAGATTCCTGAAATGGCGACTTGCGGTTCCTTGTCCTCAGGCGTCGGGACTAGGTATTTGCTGAAATGTTCGCGGACGTTGACGGTGTTCTTCAAGCTGAAGTTGGGCCAGTCCCAAATGCCAATCCAATCATCACCACCGCCGCTGACGAGGAAGTCAGTGCCTGGGACGAGACACACGTTGTTGACGAATTCCTTGTGGCCGAGGCAGAAACCCTCGATGATGTGCGATTGAGGAGCTGCTCTCGAGATCCGAATGTGCTCGTCACGGTCCGCGGTGATGATGTAGCCGCGGATCTTGCCCTCGACTTCGCGCGTGGCGAAAGTAGCATCGGTAAGCATTGATACGTGACCGAGGAGGAGCTTGTGCTCGAAAGCCAACGCTTCCTTCTTCGGGGTGAACAGCTTCTGCTTCTGTTGCGCCTCGAGCGATCTCAGATTGCGCTTAGTGTGCACAGTCAGGTTCGTGGCGGCAGGCTTGAAAGCAACGCCTGCTGCTTGGGCCTTAGCGCGGGCTTCCGCCTCCTGGGCCTCCTGGGCAGCTTTTGCATCACTGTGCTGCTTTTCGGACTCGTCGGTGGGAAGCAATGGCAGTGAGTACACATCACCGAACTTGTCGCCACACATGATGGTGTCGTTGTCTGGCAAGATTTTCAACGAGCAGGGTCGCTTGGGCATGGTGCGTTGGCTGAGCTCGACAACGCCACCATCGGATTGAATGCTGAAGACACGGACGCATTTGTCTTCCGTAACGGCAACGGCATGTTGCTGATCGTTCGACACAGTGAGCTTGATGATGTTGGCGAGGCTCGGGGGTGCTTTCGCGGTTGTCTTTTGCTTCTTTGCAGGCCGTTCGTCGCCTTCGGCCTCGATGCCGTTGTTGGTTTCGACGGGAACGGTGCCCTATGAAATTCTCAGCCATTGATACTATATGACAGCAACTGGTGACCTCCTGGTCAGCGAGAGGACAGCAGAGGCCCAGGAGTGGCAGCCTGACTTACGGCGCTATCTGCGGTCCATTGAGAGACAATCGAGCCATCGTTCATGGATAGTGAGAGCAGCTTGCTGCCACACGCTGCGAGCAAGAAAGCATTGCCCTGCGCCGAGGGCGTCACACTTGCTATGCATTGGAATGGATGAGGCATGTTTGATTAGGGTTAGTCGACAGTGTGGCAATGGTGACTACCAGACTGTTTGATATCGCTATATCCTCTCGGCGAAAATGTCTGCTTTGCTCCCGTCCGCTATCTCACGAACTGGTATTGACACCTCAGGCCTCAAAGCCAAGCCTTTCACATCAGCCACTCCACCAACGCCACAGCGAGCCACCCACACCCGCCGAATTTGCTGGGCGATTGGAACTTTGCTGCTTCACTTGCGCGGATCTGATCTTCCTTCTCCCCATAACAACATTTCCCACCAAAAGCCTTAAAAACTTACCTATACCGCACCGACGCTATGGGGGGCAAGTCCGCAACCAAGACTCAGTACTTCGACAAGCTGAAGGCGCTCCTTGAGGAGTACCACAGCATCTTCATTGTCGGCGTCGACAATGTCTCGTCTCAGCAGATGCACGAGATCCGTCAGGCCATGCGCAACAAGGGTGTCATCCTGATGGGTAAGAACACCATGGTATGTTGGACTCAAGCGCGCGCAAGAGCAAGGACAATCCGGACACACTCGACTAACACGCCCTCTCCAGGTTCGCCGTGCGCTCAAGGGTTTCGTCTCTGAGCACCCCGAGTACGAGCGTCTCCTTCCCTACGTCAAGGGCAACGTCGGTTTCGTTTTCACCAACGCCGACCTCAAGGAGACCCGTGACTTGATCCTCGGTAACCGCGTCGCTGCCCCTGCCCGTGCTGGTGCCGTCGCCCCCGGTGATGTCTACATCCCCGCCGGCAACACTGGTATGGAGCCCGGCAAGACCTCTTTCTTCCAGGCCCTTGGTGTCCCCACCAAGATTGCCCGTGGTACCATTGAGATTGTCTCCGACCTCAAGCTCATTGAGGCCGGCAGCAAGGTCGGTGCCTCCGAGGCTACCCTGCTCAACCTGCTTAACATCTCTCCGTTCACCTACGGTATGACTGTTACTCAGATCTACGACCACGGTCAGACCTTCGCCAGCGAGATCCTCGACATTGAGGAGTCTCAGCTCCTCAAGGCTTTCACCGGTGCCATCACCGCCATTGCCTCCATCTCTCTGGCCGTCAACTACCCCACCCTTCCCTCTGTCATGCACAGCGTTGTCAACTCTTACAAGAACGCCATCGCTGTTGCCATCGAGACCGAGTACGAGTGGGAGGCCATCCACGAGCTCAAGGACCGCATTGCCAACCCCGATGCCTACGCCGCCGCTGCCCCTGCTGCTGGCTCTGCCCCGGCCGCTGGTGGCGAGGCCCCCAAGGAGGAGAAGGCTGCCGAGCCCGAGTCCGAGGAGGACGACGACATGGGCTTCGGTCTCTTCGACTAAGCGTGTGCTTTACAGCAAGGCGTTTGCCGTTAGACAGATCCCGACAATGTATCACTAATGATGATACGACAAACAAACGCACCTCTCCTGTGCATACTGTGATTCGTTGTGACCGTGCCGTTCTTGTAACGTGTACAGTCTGCGATCGCCCATCAAAGGTACGTTGAGAATTTTCTTGTTCTACACAATGTTATGATGAATACTTTTTAACCCTGAGCTTAACGGCGCTGAGGATTAAAACGCAACAACAACACTCTAATTTTTTTCTGATCTACAACCTCCTACCAATCTTGATATGTTTGCAAACTCTCTTGCAAGAACTTCACTGACATTGTATTGTCTAGATACCATCATGCTCCCAAGTAATACTTCCCAACGCGCCCAAGTGTACCAGCACGTAATTACAACGCCTGATGTATCACAATGTCTCCCCACACCCAGTATTCTCGAGCTGTATCAAATTACTCTTGACGATCACCAAATTTCACAATCAACACCTCTCCAAATCTACTCTCAACCAATAAACCTCTCCAATATCCCTCCCACCCAAACTCATACACATCTTCGCACTCGCCTCATTCCCCACCATAACATTCCCATGCGCCACCCTCTTAACCTCCTCCTCCCAAAACCTCCCCATCTCCTCCCCAAACAACTTCCCCGTCAACAACCTCCCCAACCCCATCCTCCGATGCGAAGCCTCCGTATGCAACGTAGTCAAACTCCCATCCAGCCCAACAAAAGCCCACGCCACCGGCGCCGCGTCCTGCGGTTCCTCCGGGAAAATCCCCAAACCCGGCAATCTCGCCAGCGTGAAATCTTGCCGCGCGATTTCTGTGCGTGAGCGTACGAGGGGGAAGTGCTGGGGTTGGAGCTTGCCCCAGCGGAGAGTTGGGGGGAGGGTGGAGGGAGGTTTTGGGAGGGAGGCCAGGGGGAAGAGGAAGGTGTGGTTGGGGATTAGGGGGAGGAGGTGGGTTGCTAGGAGGTTGAGGCGTTGCAGATGGTGGGTTGTGCGGGCTGATATGGCGCCGAAGAGGAGGATTTGGGTGTTTGATAGGGGGTTGTTGGGGTCGTGATCATTTTCGTCATTGGGTGTGGTGGCGTTGTGGTTTGCGGAATGTGGATGGGGGTTGGATTTCTTTCCCCCTGCGATCTGAGATTGGGCGAGCAGCACGTCTTCTGGTTTGTGGATTGAGGGCGGCAGGTCGTGGGATTTGATCGAGCGGATGAAGGATAGGAGCAGGGTTTGGATTTCTTCGTCATCGTTGTTGTCGTTGTCGTGCTCGTGCTTCTGTTGTTTTCGTTGCTTCTCCTCGGATTCTACGCCATGCTGCAGCACAACTGCTTCATCCCCATTCAGAGAACCAGAGATTTCCCAACTCCCCAAAAACCACACCTCAGTCTCAGGTCTACAGCCCCGATCGACGAAGGCGTAGAACCACGGCTCGCCGTTCTCGCCCTCATCAGCGGTCGGTGTCTGCGTGGCCAAATCTCGATTGGTGTAGAGATAACTGCTCTCCAGAAAGCGACCGAATTGCAAGCGGCGGTAGAGGGCTAGGCCGTTTGGCGTGGCGAGAATTGCTGGTTGGCGGAGGCGGGATAGAGTCTTTGCGAGGAGGGAAGGGGAGGTTTGAGGGTTGGAGAGGGCGTGGTTTGTTATTTTGAAGTTGGGGGTTGCCATTATCTCTTTCTGGTGATGACCTAAGTGTATGTGACGATGGGCTGGTGAGGTGTAGGTTGGTTTTGAGGAGCGTGAAGTACGATTGGCAAAAGGCAGATTTTGGCTGTTTATTAGCGAACAACGACGTGATTTCCCAAAATTGAAACTTGTGTACTTTTCGCGATGTAACCTAGGTAGTCATAGCAAAGCCAAGGGCAAGTCGTGCTATGCTCTCTCTTGCCAGCGTTTGGACGAATTAGGAAGGTGAGTGAGTGAATTGTATGAATCACACAACGACTTTGCCTGGCGCGGACTTGGTAAAAAGACATGCTCTATGTCAACGTTTTAGCGAAACCATTCCAGACCAGACAGAACAAAGGAGAGCACCAGGGTAGTAGCGCTATCAAGCCAATTTCATTTTCAAAGTCCAAGAAGAAACCCGTGAACACAACCCAAACCCAAAACCCGCTATAAAACAAAACACCAAAGAGGCACAACCCTAATGGACAACAGAAACGAATCTTCGACAAGGGGCCTCTGTTTATGGGAGGAACAAACTACTCTACTCCAGTATAACTAAAAGAACCCAGCCTCCATTCTTGCTCTCCAATCCCATCCATCAACTTCTTTCCTTTCCATCCCATCCATCACCTACTTGACTCTTTCGTACCTTCAAGGACACCTTCCCACGTACATTCAAACGACTCCCTACACTCTTCTGATCCCCTCGATCATCAAACGCGGAAAGGGAAAAAAAGAAAAAGAAAAAAAAAAAAAAGAATAGGAAACCGACAGAAGAAGACTGACGTATTCATGCCCCTCCATCCTCAACCACCAACAAGACCAACCTCCTAGATCCCTTCGACGACGACGATGAAAAATTCCCACGTCCAAAACATTCGAAGCAGATGCCCGCGCACTAACACCCAACTACACTCTCTCTCACCACCCCTTGATTCTCACCTCTCAACTCTCGCAAGTCTCTCAAACCCAGCATCCAGAAGCTCGCCACAACACAAAAACCAAAGAGGGAGAAGGAGCATGCGGGAATTCTCGCTACACTGATTGATGAGGCGTAGCAGAAGACGACGATGTGTGACAGTAGAAACATGACGAGATGGGAAAGCAACGGGAAGAAAAACATGAGGTAAGATCGGGGCGTTTCCCACTTTTCTCCTTTTTTTCTCTTCTTCCTCACTAGAAGTTGGATCTCAGCCGGAGAAGAATCGAGACAAGATGGAATGGGAAGAAACGGCCAAAAGTTGTGAGTATAAGAAAGTGACTCGAGAAAGGGTGAAGACAAAAAAATCGCATCGAACTGATCTATCGAGGGGGAATGCCAAAAAAGCAAGAAAAACACCAATCAACCAGAAAAACAGCCCGTTCGTGCCCCGGCAACCAATGGAATCAGAAGAGAAGAGCAAGGATCAACCTGAAAGCCAAAACCGGGACACATGATATGAAGTGTAATAATGGGATTCTCTCACACGCCCACCGCTTTGTTAAGTAAGACTCAGGTAAGGTCTTCCTTTGCCTGCAACCTCACTCCCCTCGACATTCAAAAAGGGAAATCAGAAATTAACAGCAAACAAAAAAAGGGGGGTATGGTATCTTCTTTCAAAATGCTTTCCCCTTTTCCCCTTCCTTTCCTTCCCCTTCTCTCCTCCCCGGTCATCAATCTCATATCATTCGGCAGCAAAGCTTCCAAAGCATCACGCTTACTGAGAAGCGCACTGCACGCGCTCACCACCGGCGCCCATCTCATCCTCATCGTCGTCCATGGCGTTCATGCCACCCTTGGCGCGCGAGCCTTCCATGGGGTCGACGCGCTCGAGCTGGAAGTCCTCGGTCATGGCGTCGGGAGGGGGAATGGACTGCGGCTTCCTGGGGGGCAGGACGGACTCGAGGGCCTTGATTTGCTGGGGGGTCATGGAGGTCGGGGAGCCGTCTTCGCCGGCCGGACCGTGCAGGGCTTGCGGGAATTTGACGTCGAATTGGATGTAGAGGTTGCCGTGGTCGTGGTGGCGGTACGAGGGCATGCCTTGGCCGCGGATCACCTTGACTTCGCCTGGAGGGGGGGTGTTAGTGGTGTTGATTGGATGTGGGGGGTTATTCGGAATTTCAGGGAGCTTACCAGGTGAAATAACCTCACCGGGGAGGATCTCGACGGTCAACCAGCGCTCGTCGAGGTGCTCGACGTAGATGGCACCGCCAGCGAGAGCGGTAAGGAGGTCAATCTCGGCTTGGAAGTAAAGGTCGTCACCCTTGCGCTGGAAACGGGGGTGAGGCTTCTGCTCGATTTCGAATTGAACATCACCAGGCTCGACGCCGGGCATCTGATCACCCTCTCCTCGGAAGTCGATCTTGGTACCGCTCTGAACACCCTTGTCGACGTGAACGTGCAGAACCTTGCGCTCGATGACGGTCTTCTTGCCGGAGCACTGCTTGCACTTGTCCTTCTCGCGAACCTGCTCACCCTCACCGTTGCAGTCGGGGCAGACGGTTTGGAATCTTTGGATCATGGGACCCATCTGGCGCATCATGGTCTTCATACCCTGACCCTGGCAGCCCTGGCAAGTCTTGACGGCGCCCTCCTTGCCGCCGCGACCCTCGCACTTGGAGCAGATGACGCTCTTCTGCAGGGCGAGCTTGGAAACCTTGCCGCGGTAGATGTCCTCGAGGGAGACCTTGTGAACGTGGTGGATGGTGCGGGCCTTCTTGGGGCCGGGCTCGCGGCCGCCGAACATGCCGCCCATGCCACCCATGCCGCCGAAGCCACCGCCACCGCCGCCGAAGAACTGTGCGAAGAGGTCCTCGGCGGCCATGCCGCCACCCATTCCACCGCCTTGCTCGAGACCCTCCTCGCCGTACTGGTCGTAGATCTGGCGCTGTTGGGGGTCGGAGAGGACTTCATATGCGTGTGAGATCTCCTTGAACTTCTCCTCGGATTCGGGTGAGTGTGCGTTCTTGTCGGGGTGGTGCTTGAGGGCACCTTTGCGGTATGCTGTCTTGAGCTGCGACTCGGTAGCGTCGGGCGCGCAGCCGAGCTGGTCGTAAAACTTGGTGTCCTTGACCATGGTTGCTGTCGTGTGTGATGGGGTGTTGTTGGTTGTGGTGAAGCGACAAGTAGTATGTCGTTGTTTTTATGGCCAGCAAGTCAAGGCTCAACGGGCAGGCGCGAGCAAATAAAGTGAGGGCGTGGGACTTTCTAGAAGTGTGGTCAGCGGGCTGGTCTGTGCTAGGCTGCAACAGAGTGGATAATGGCAGATGGCAGTGCGGGTATGTATGTAGGTAAGAGATGATAATGGGAGGGCGGGCGGGCGGCGTGCAGTGCAGTGCAGTGCAGTGTAGTGCGCAAAGCAGTGGGTGTGCGAGCAGTGCAGTGCGCTGTGCAGTAGGTGTGCGAGCACGTACCTGTTGAGACAGACAAGTCAAGATAGAGGGGTGGTGGTGATGCGGAGGGAGGGGTGTATGAGAGAGAAAGGGAAAAGCGGCAGGCAGACGGGTTGAATATAGTAGTAAGTAACAGAATAGTCAAAATAGTCTCTCGCTGGCTGTTGGCCTTTCCACACTGACGTTGGAGAGAGACAGGCTGATGAGAGGGACAAGACTCGCCGGCATTTTTCGTTGGAAAGTCCGACTCTTCCATCACCTTCCATCATGCAGGGCAGCTGAGCCTCATGTGGTAAGCACAATTATCTTCTATTGATCGTTCAGTTCTCTTGTGTTATTCTAGAATTAATTATATTCACTAATTACATAATCTCATTGTAAACATCTCCAATTCTAACCAAGATAATCCCACGTGCTGGTCGCGAGGGCGACTGCAGGTAGAAACAGAGACAACACCCCAAAAAAGGTCTCATAGGGCTGAGCGCCAATTGGAAGATAGGCCAGCCAAGGCAATCGTTGAACGGACTTCCGGGAAGACTTCTTTGCACTAACTTTTGACCCTTCCACGCCCTCATTCGTCAATCAATCCTCACTTGAGAATTATGTCACTTTGTCCTTTAAAGATCCAGTATCAGCAAATCACATGCTTCTGGGAATGAACCTTCATCTATACACCCAGGCATGTGTACTTGCCACGGCTGTTTCTGGAAATTCCCGCCGTAGCAGTGCCTCAACCAGATTATTTGAAGGTTTGTTGATTCTACTGCATCCTCTGAGAATGATGGTCTGTATTAGAACGGCGTATACTGCAGGAAATGTTAATTCGCCACAAACTGCAGAGACGATGCTTGATGTCAAGTCGCCGCAGACTGCAGATACGTTGCTCGATAACAAAACTCAGTTCAAAGCAGGACTAAATTGGAAGAAAAAGCAAACCAATCTCAAAAAACCATGGGGGTATCAAACAGAAACAAGTAAACAACACATAGGATCCTCCCAGGACCTCACAAACAATCAATGAACCATTCTCCTCAGTCTCATTAACCATTCTCATCATCAACCATCAATTCGCGAACCGCCAATCCATCCACCTTCCACCATCATCAGCTCACCTTCTGCCCCTAGATTTCCATTGATATTCGCTCCTTTTCTGGATCTCTCCGCATCTCGAGCATCTTCTTAAGACATCAACCACAAAAGCAGCACAACTCCACTCTCCCAAGCCTCGCATCGACCGCCGCCTCACCAATCATTCCCCAAAAGCATCAAATCACGACCTCAACTTCCCAATTCCCACACAACTCCGAGTCGCCACCCATCCTCGACATCCCCATCGCCATCCCTCTCAACCCATTTTCGAAATCCCCCTCAAGGCAAAAAACACCCTACCCTACCCTCAAAATCCTCTCCACCAACCCCTCAACATCCTCCTCTCTCCCCCCCTCCGCCATCAAAACACCAACATACCTCCCCAAAGCCCTCCCAACCCTACTCTCCGCCCTCGACCCCTCCGACCCCTCCGGCCTCGCACTCCCCCCACCATTCCGCCTCGCACTCCAAAACCCATCAACCTCCGCCACAAACCCCCTCTTCTTCCTATCCCGCATATCCGGCGCAGCAAGGTGCGCGCGGCAAGCTTTCCTTCCCGGCCAGAGGCGTTTGCCGTAGAAGGTTAGGAAGTCTGCGAGGATGCGGTGGCGCATGGGCAGGCAAGTGGGGGATGTTAGTGGGGAAGTAGGTGGTTAGGTGGTGCTGGATTAGGCGCGCGAAGAGGGCTTCGCGCAGGGTGTTTTGGGGGGGGGGAGGGTGGGGGGGAGGTGCATGGTTGGTTTGGTGGGTTTTTGGTTTGGATTCGTCTTTGCTGGTTTGGGTTCGGTGTGGATGGTTTCTTTCGATCTTTTTCTGACTTGATCTGAATTGCAGGTTCGGATTTTTTCGTTTCGTTCCGGGGGGTTTCTTTTTGTGGTAGTAAAAGGGTTGGTATTCGATTTCCGAACAATTTATCTCTCCTGCTTGAGGGAATTTATCTCCGTCTGCGAGGAAAGTGTCTCGTGATAGGAAGGGATTTGACACGTTGGAGGATGTATTGCGTGGCCTGGCATGTGAAGTGAAGGGCATGTGAGAGGGCATGTGAATGGATTGGATTCAGCTGGTGGTCGTGGTGGTGGTGTGTTGATGTTAGTATGAGGCATTTGCTTGGTTTTTTGAACTGATTGATGTTTGATGGTGGATGTGAAGGAAATGTGAATCCGAAGGACGTGTTTGCTGATGAGAGCAGCAGGTGAGTGTTCTTATATACGGTACTTTCACGTTAAGGTCTTGGGTGTCGTAGTGAATGTATATTCACGCGTGTTCAGCAATGGTCCCAATGATGATGATGATGATGATGGGGGTTCTTCCATGATACTACCTTCGGATACCGCGTTCACCGAGAACTAAGCACGTACACATTAAGTGGATGCCATCGACGACCAAGGCGCAATGCAATCCTCCTTTGGAAACGACCCAAAAGTGAATGTTCCCGTGAGAAAGTCGACGGTGACGTTTGAGCACTTCGGCAGAATCACCAAATCATTGCATTCACTACGAAAATTACACGTGATATGCGATCGTGGCAAGAGGGTCGATGGTGAGAGGCAATCTTCAGATCAGATTACCGGATGAATTGCACTCACTGCAGGGAGGGGGAGAGGGGGAGGGAGATAGTCACACGGTACGCGGCCATGGTGATTCCACGACGAGATTGCGATGCAATGGGTTTTGTTTCGAGGAGAGCATTCCTAAGAGGCTTTAACGTCAGGTTTGATGATGAAAATGGTACAAGTAGGCATTCATCAAACGCCCTGGTTTTGGCGTACGTAACCATGCATTCTCATGAGCAGCTCACAACCTACCTTACCTATCTTACACAAAATTCCACATCCAAACGATGGACCCATCGTCAAAAAACCCCCTGAGATTCCCACGAAAGAGAAATGTCCGAGTCCTAGTTTACGAACCCCATTTCACATACAACCACATGCACTCTCACATGCACGTGTTAAGTCCTTGGCGATTCCTTTTGTCGACAGTCACTCGCCCCTCCAAACATGATATAGAGAGTATAGGGCGACGGGCTCGAATCAACAACAATGCAAAATCAGGTAAGGTATGATTGTCCGTCGGAAATTATTCCACAGGACCGCCTGATCAAGTCCAACACTCACGCCCAACGCCGTCGCTTTTCCCAAGAATAAAACCAATGTTGTCTGTGTTTATGCCCTCCTTTACGGTCGGTCCAGAATACCGTGCCATGCCATGTCATGTGTTCAAAGGCGAATCAAATGCGCCAGCCATCCCATCATTCCCTTTATCTGCCTAGCTAGGCTCTTTCACACCGTCGGGTCGTGGTACAGGAAGTTGATGTCTCTTGGTCTCTGGCGGTTGCTCTTGACGAACTCTCTGTCACCTGGCGGTCCTGAAATCCCCCAAAGTCAGCATGACTCCCTAACAGAATCATCAAGTCTCCCTCAAGATTCATCCGTGATGAAGGAAAAGAGGTATACGCACTCTCCGCCTTAGTATTGCTAGCCAACATGCTCTGAATGCTAATACACACACTCTCAACATTATGCACCGGACTCCAACCCTGCGCGTCCAGCAAATCGAGGCATATGATCCCATTGCTGTAGATGTGCGGGTGCAAGGGGATGCTGCGGTCGGGCGCGGCCAGGAAGACGACTTCGGGCGCTTCGATCGGGTAGGAGGAGGAGAAGTTGAAGCGCAGACGGTACTGCTCTGTGGGCGGGTAGATGGGGTTGTCGAGCACGGCGATGTCCATTTGCCATTCTTTCAGGTCGGGCGCGGAGACGAGTGTGATGCCTGGGGGGAGTTGGCCTTGGATCTGAGAGGGAGGGGTGGGTTAGGGAGGGAGGTGTAGCGGGGTGGGTTTCGGGGAGAGGGCGCACCTTGACCAGCTCCTTTTGGAGGCGTTTGCTGCTCATTGCGGCCATGGTTGTGTTGTGGTGGTGTTGGTGGAAGGCTCGGGTAGATGTTGGTCTTGCGGTGTTGGGCGTTGTAGAGGTGGGTTTGAGGCGACGGAGGACGCTGTGCTCGTCGGGACTCTCGGTGGTGAATGCAGTAGAAGCAGTCTCTTATGGCGTATAGTAGGTGGAAGAGTAGAGTGAGGTGTATTGCATAGGTTGGCACCTGCTTTAAGCGCTGTACAGAGCAGAAGTGTAGAATCGCCGTTCAGGGCCCCTCTTGTGGGCGGCGGCGGGGCTCCACGTCAGAAGGAGGAAGAACAAGATCAAATAACAACAATGCGTTGCGCTCTGACTCGACGCCTCGACTCGCTTCTCTTCTGTCGGGAATCTGCCGGATACTTCTGCGTGAGAGTTCAGATTTCTAAATAATAAGACAACGGGAATGTTTGCGAGAGGAGATGTTCGTTGTCAAGTCAAGAAGAAGCCCGCCTGCCTGTCTTTCTGCAGACATGTGACGAGATCGGCAGCTGCGGCCTTGCAGCAAGGGTTCATGGGTCAGGTGAGCAATTCATATATATGAGTCGTCTTATGATTCGGATCTCAAATCCTTCATTCGCTTGGGATATCTATATCCGCCTATGTGGAAATAATGTATGCTGCTGGTAGAATCAAACCGACATTCTCTGCAATCAATGCTTCAAATCTCAATCCCACTGCGCCGCGTGGTATGAAACGGATAAACCCCCCTTGAAAAGAAAACCCCCCTGCAACGAGCCTTTCTTCCACTTTCTTTCATGCCACTTAGAGCAAGCCATTTGCGTGCCTCCTGTGCTGCCTCAAATGCCTCGCCGTCTTCCTCGAATCATGCCCGTGCTTACGGTTGCTCCCTCGCGATTCCCAGCCCTTCGGCCTCTGTCTGGACTCGGTGCTGATCTGAGCTGCGACAGCGGCCGATGTGGCGCTTGCTACCATGATCTTCTCCTTGGTGGGAAGAAGGTGGGATGGGACTAGCCCGCCGTTGCCTGTCGTCTCGGCTGCGACTGCGGATGAGGCGCTGCTTGTGGGCTCGGTGTCTGAGCCGTACGGAGCGTGGGAGACTCCAGATGGCATGGGAATGTCGATGTCTTTGCTTGAGTAGACGGGTCTGCTTCTGCTCGAGGTTGTCGCTTCCACGGAGGAGTAGGAGACCGGCTTGGAGCTCGAGGTCCTGGTGCTGAAGCTGGTTCTGCTCGAGCTGGCGGGCTCGGAGGTCGGCATGGGGCTGCTTTCTCCGTATTTGTAGACTTTCAAGGCGTTGACGGACCAGTAAGCGTCTTCGAACTCTTCGGGGTTGTTCTTGACAAAATCAACGCAGGTGTCGGCTTTCGATGCGCATGATCCGTACTCCCAAACATTGCCGGCCCAGTCTCCACAGAAGGTGTTGGTGAAGGTGAGTTGCATGTTCTTGAAGTGCGAGGGGATATCACAGCCTCCCTTGAACACTGCCATGGGCTTGCCCCAGCTGGAAGGGTCGGGCGACTCGCCGAGGACATCTGAAGGGATAGAGCCGCGGGGGAAGAAGAAGATGTTGATGAAGTCGGCCATAATTTCGGTGGCGTAGACACCGCCTTTGTTGTCGTTGAAGCCTTTGCCGTAGGTTCTTTCGTCGTCAACCTTGATCTTGCATCCTTCGTTGGTGCCTTGGCCTTTAGCATTGACGTCGCAGTTGTCGGTGGACACGTTTCCGATCATCTCGTCATGGCGATCAATGCGGCAGCCAGATGAAGTGTGCAAAGTAAAATCGTTCTTGGTCTGATCATTGACACCCTCTAGGATATCTGCTGAGTTTTAGCGATGTACTTGCGCGATATCGTCCCGTTAAAGAAAGAAAAACCTACCAATTTCGCCCCCCTTTGGCCAATTGGGACCAAACATCCAGAACGCAGGCCAGGTACCGCAAATGCCTCCGGGCATATGTTCGATGTCGATAACAACCAAGCCAGAGTCGTAGGTCTTTGTGCTCTCAATGCGGACGGCGGGACGACCTCGCTTGGAGGCAACATTGTCGTGATCGACGCCCATGTAGACCTTGCCGTAGTCGTTTCTGATCAATCCAGCGCTCTCAGCGTAGTCCCTTTGAACGTAGTCGACGAAGCCATTCGTAGGGTCAGAGTCGTTGTAGAATTGGAATTGATCGAAGAAATTGCCGTTCGCTGTGTAATCGTCCTCGCAAACGTAGCGAGCCCATCCAGTGGCGCTCATAAAGGCAAGGCCTGTAAGAAGAGTAGGGAAAAACATGATGGGGTTTGCAAAAGAGTGACCTTGCGTCGAAACGCAGTGAGAACGGAAAATGGAAATGAAAATGGGTATCTGAAGAAGAGAACGACAAAAGGGATCTGGAGGAGCGTGCAAGGCAAGTAAGTGCACAGCTCTGATACATATAGTAGATGAAAGGAATCCGGTAAATGTGGGTGCTGCTGCGCCAGGCGCACGGCAAGCCCCAAACTACAAGCTAGCATGGCTTGTCGCACAGGCGGTTTAACACCTAATTTGATGTATGGTTATTAGTGCCATCCGCAGATGCGGCTAAGGACTGTAGTCTGCTTGGGCCTGGAAGCACGAAATCTCATGGAGAGCCATGGTGGAGTTAGAGGCGGCGAGGGAGGGTGATCTACTGCCAGTCGAGTGGCACAGGTCGCTGGCCATCCTCATCGCCGACATGAGACAGCCGTCGAAAGGGGTGTTTGAGGGGAGAGGTCCTGCGGGTTCCTACTTTCTTGGGATTGTGGCAACGAGACCGGGCGCCCTGTGAAGATCATGGCAGATACGTCGACAGACCAATGCCATGAGCCGGACGTTTGTTGAAGAAAGAGCACAAGAGCCGTGCTCCGTTTCACCAACGACAAGCCCATGGCTGGTTTTTGCTCGGCCGCTGCCTATTGGATGGAGTCATGGACGCTAGCCGCTCGACTTGAAACGGCGGCACTGCAGGCCGCGAGCGATAGAATTACTGTTCAAATGTTGGGACCACACAACGTCCCAATTGAACGGGTTTCCTATGAAGTGATCTGCTGGGGTTGAGACTGAAGAGGTCCGCTCTTGAAGTTGTCGAAAATAGTAGTGAGTGCGCATCCGCCAGCACGTGGAACGACTAACCACCGAGTCAGACAGAAGTCCGTGATTATCGTGAGGACAAGACACACTCCGCCAGATAGTAGTGTGTGATATATCGCACTCCTCGTCCGATAGGAGGTATGTGCGATGTGGGCGTATCTCAGCTCTCTCCACTATGCAAGTGTGTCCTTAAATGTTGAATACGTGATTGTGCCGTGGCGACCAAGCAACTTACCGGCGGCTATCCCGTTCAGCGCCTGCATGTCCTACAAGAAACGACCACATGACCGTCATATCCCTCGCCTCGGTCATGGCTGCTGCAAGGTATGAGAGGGCACTGGACACCACCTTCGTGCTGTAGGGCTCACATGGTTATAGGGCGCCTGCCAGGTACGTCGAATCCCCTTGCATCCAGTTATGATCCAGCAGATGTGAACATGTAGAGACTCCTCAATCGGTCTGATATTACATTGAATAAGACGTCAAGACTTTTCTCTTTCGGATGTTTCAGTTGGATGGAATACAGCTATATTGTGCCTCTACTATTTGCCTGAACCGAGCGTCGCGGAGATGTGGGGAGCTCATGCCTGGGGAAAGCTCCATCCATGTCATGAGCGGATGTGCCTTGCAGCAGCTGTCCATCTTCCATCTCCTCTTCTCTCCTTCTCTTCTTACCTTACCTTGCTCACCATCCACACCTGCAAACATGGGTGGCGAGACACAACGTAACATGGCGCCCTCACTTGCAGGCCAGGCATATCCCCAGCTAGCAATCAGACCCGTTGGTCAACAGATCCACCACATCTACCGAGATCGTTTACGTCAGTTCACCGACAACGGCCAATACAAGGAGCAAGGCTTGTTAGCCAAGCTGTACGATGGTCGACTCTCCGGCAAGGATCACGTCAAGCTCTCTGTCTGGGATGCTCCCGATCTGAGTCGACCAACATTCCAAGAGGCCACCAAGAAAGAGAATGTATACCGTGAAACACACGTTGGCGAGTCCTTTGGACCCAGCTGGAGCACTCACTGGTTCAAGGTGCAGTTCAAGCTGCCGTATGAGTGGACATACAAATCCCAAGTTGAGCTCCACTGGGACGCGAATAACGAGGGCTTGGTATGGACTGAAGATGGACGCCCATTACAAGGCTTGACTGGCGGCGGCGAACGAGTCGAATGGATCGTGCCTACTGAATGGCGCGACTACGACAAATGGCATACCATCTATATCGAAATGGCTTGCAACGGTATGTTTGGCAATGCTCCAGGCGGAGATAGCATCCAGCCACCGAGACCGGACAAGTACTTCGCCTTGCAAGAGGCCGACTTGGTCAGTGTCAATTTGGACGCAAGAGCGCTGTACTACGATTTCTGGATCATTGGCGATGCAGCCCGCGAGTTCTCAGAGGATAGCTGGCAGCAACACCAGGCCTTGCAAGTCTGCAATGATATCATCGACTGCTTCATCAAGGGCGAAGGCACGAATGCCTGCCTCAAGGAGTGCCGCGAGATTGCAAAGCGCTACCTCGGCGATAAGATTGATAGTGCTAAAGTTTACGACGACAGTCAAGCCCTCATCACTGGCATCGGGCATTGCCACATCGATACTTGCTGGCTTTGGCCCTGGGCCGAAACGAAGCGCAAGATTGCACGCAGCTGGTCAAACCAGTGTGATCTGCTGGACCGCTACCCTGAGCACCGCTTCTGTGCATCCCAGGCACAGCAGTACAAATGGCTCGAACAGTACTACCCTTATGCATTCGACCGAGTCAAGTCACACGTGAAAGATGGAACATTCCAACCAATTGGTGGCTCATGGGTTGAGCACGATACCAACATGCCCTCTGGAGAATCTCTTGTCCGCCAATTTCTCTACGGTCAGCGCTACTTTGAGAGCCGCTTTGGTCAGCGCTCAACTACTTTCTGGTTGCCGGATACATTTGGCTATTCTACCCAGCTTCCTCAGCTCTGTCGTCTAGCTGGGATGACTCGATTCTTCACGCAGAAGCTGAGCTGGAACAATATCAACAATTTCCCCCATACCACCTTCAACTGGGTCTCATTGGATGGAAGTCAGGTCATCTGCCATATGGCGCCGGCTGAGACATACACTGCGGAGGCACACTTTGGTGACGTCCGCCGCAGCGAGACCCAGCACAAGTCCATGGATCAAGACCCAAGCAGCTTGTTGGTCTTTGGCAAAGGCGATGGAGGTGGCGGCCCAACCTTTGGGCACATTGAGAAGCTGAGACGTGCGCGCGGCTTGAGCGACAAGGTTGGCCTGCTTCCCCGTGTGAAGATGGGCGACAGTGTCGACGACTTCTTTTCCCGCATCGAGAAGAAGCAGGCAAATGGCACTATCGACTTATGCACTTGGTACGGTGAGCTGTACTTCGAGTTACACCGAGGCACGTACACCACACAGGCGAACAATAAGCGCAACAACCGGAAGTCAGAGATTCTGCTGCACGACATTGAGTATTTTGCGACACTTGCGACTCTTGGCGGCAAGAAAGACTACAAGTACCCGAAGAGGGAAATCGACAGCATGTGGGAGGATGTGCTGCTGTGTCAGTTTCACGATTGCCTTCCGGGAAGCTGCATTGAAATGTGTTACGATGATTCCGACGAGCTCTACGAAAAGGTCTTCAAGACAGGGGACAAGATCCTCAACGATGCCTTGGAAGCGCTTGGCTTCGAATCCGCATCTATCGATGGCAATCAACCCCATATGCGTTTGAGCACGCTTGGCTGGTCTCGCAACGAAGTACACGAAGATCTGCCGCCGCACTCTGACCTGGCGGAAAGAGAGAGATATCTCCTGGAATCAAGTGAAGCAAGCAAGCACTGTAAGCCTGTGCAAGAGGTTGAGCCGGGTGTCTTTGTACTTGAGAACGACAACCTCCGCCTCAAGGTCCACAAAGGTGTCATTACCAGTCTGTACGACGTCAAAGCTAAGCGCGAAGTGCTACCGAAGGGTGGCAAAGCGAACCAACTGGTCTTGTTCGACGACAAGCCACTCTATTGGCAAGCCTGGGATGTTGAAGTCTTCCACCTCAACTCACGCAAAGAGCTCCACGCCACAAGTCCCTCGGAGGTCACTAGTAACACCCAAGATTTATCCGCAATTACGACCACCACGAAAATCTCCGACAAGTCATGGATCAAGACCACCATCTCCCTGTCTGCCACAACCGCACATCCATCATCAGTGGTGATCGAAGCAGAAGTTGAATGGCAGGAGACCATGAAGTTCCTCAAGGTTGAATTTCCAACCACTATCATCAACACCGAAGCTTCGTACGAAACGCAGTACGGCATCGTTCGCCGTCCGACTCACTATAACACTTCTTGGGACATGGCGAAATTCGAAGTGTGCTGCCACAAGTGGGCCGACCTCAGTGAAAACGGCTACGGAGTCAGCATTCTGAACGACAGCAAGTACGGCTTTGCAACTTGCGGAAATTTGATGAGGTTGAGCCTCCTGCGAGCACCAAAGGCACCGGACGCACATGCAGATATGGGTCGACATCACATCAAGTGGGCCATCCTCCCCCACTCCGGACCTCTGGATGAGCGCACCGTCCGCGCTGGTTTCGAGTTCAACTACCCTACCCGGATCAAATCCCACGCTTCCCCGCAAAGCGTAAAGAAGCTCTTGAGCGCTTTCAAGCTGACCGAAGACTCGTCCAAGAGTCTCATCGTTGACGCCATCAAGCGTGGCGAAGACGACGAGGATACCTCCAACGGGGATATGCCGCCCAAGAAAGGCCGTCACATCATCTTGAGAATCTACGACAGCTTGGGAGGTACCAGCAGAGGTACTGTTGGCTTTGGCCCCGTGGACGTGAAGAAGGCCTGGAAGTGTAACTTGCTTGAGGATGAGCTCGAGGAGCTCGAGCTGAGCAAGGAAGGATTGGAGGTTGAGTTGAGGGCGTTTGAGGTGGCAAGCTTCAAATTGTTGCTTGCTTGATCGAGGAAGAGTGGTTCAACAGCACAGATCATCATTGCAGAAGTGGTATTGAGTTTCGAGGGAGTGAAGGATGGCTTGTGAGGGTTGACGCATATACGATCCCTACCTATATTGTACTATTTTCCCCAACACCATGCTCCCATCAATGGAAGTCCTCATATTGGTCCGCATTCTCCAAAGGCTGTTCTTGCCATACCTGGACGTAGAAGACATGCAGATCGAACAATCTTGACAATGACATAAGCCGTGTTGCGAAATACGAGCCATGGCCCACAACGCCCACGTCGCCCGCACCCGACTCCGCTTCCGACGAAAGCCAAGCTGCTCCAAAGGCACGAAGGAATCGTTTCACACGCTACCACGCACTGTTCTTCGTCACCTACGCGCTGTCGAGACGTCCGGTTTGGCTTGGTCGCTCGGCGCTGCTGTTATTCGCAGAGTTTATCGGTGGAGGGAGGAGGGATTGTCATGCGTTGTCAGCTGACTATGGACTCTAGGCTCCCTCCCCTTTCTTCGATGTGGCTGTGGCAGGCTTGATGCGTGCGATTAGGCAAGGCCTGTAACCCAAATCGTGGAGCCCGAGATTTCCCAATCGTCTACTTTGGTTCAATCGCTTCCGACGCTCTGGCCAATGTTCGGAGCCTCCGCAAACCTGTGGTCACGGAAGGATCAAGGGATTTTGTCTGTGCTATGTTGGCAGTCGTTTTCCTGACATCACCGCACGTTTGACATTGGCAACACCTTACTCAATGTGTACTTTGCGACTGTATATCTCAGAGCCGGCCACGGGATCCGGGTAGGGCTGGTCTTCGCGCGTCGCCGTTCCTTGAAACCTGCTGGATATGCACCAATATAGCTGGAGCACAATGGCTCATTGTAGCTTTGAAGAGGGTGTAGTTTTCTATTTCTGGTGTTTTGCAAGGTTGGTGGATTGCCTCAAGCGAATTCTAGACGCTACGTGATTCAGGAACCGGTTGGAGAGCTCTCGCCGCTTTGCCATACTCCAAGAAACTCCTTTCGCCTCCGGAACGTCCCATGTCGATCAGTGGACTTCACTTCCTCCGACCCACCTTGACTTAACAGATGGTTGGCAAAATGGAGCCAATCCATCGTTCCAACACTTCTGGGCAACATCTTTTGATCGGAGTGCTCGCAGTCCGAAGTATCGAATCACAGAGCCGATCATGGAGAGACGACTCATGCAAAGCCAAGCGTACCAACATCATGAGACGGCGACAGAAAGCAACCATGACGCGGAGGTAGGGCCTCCTGGTGTTTCTAGGGTGAGCGAGGCATGAGCAGGTGGAATACAAAAGAGCTCGTCGCATACCACGTTTTCTTTCGATTCAAACCCAGCTTCTTCTCTCGTTCTACCACAAGCCTTCTCTACCAACCACAGAAAGCAGGCATTCTCGATACTAGACTCATCGATCAAATTCACAATCATGCTGTACAAGTTCCTCACAGTCGGTGCCCTTGCCGCGTTGGCTGCTGCCGCACCAACCAAGGATGGCAACCTCGAGGCCCGTCAAGCCGGTGTTCCTCCAGGAAACGCCTGCGGCCCTGTGCGCCGCGAAACTCGCCTGGTCGACGATGGTAGCCCCAAGCAGTGGACTTACGAAGTGCAGCTCACGGTAAGACGCAGCTCGCTGATTCACCTAAGCCCGTTTTCTGACCTGACGACGCTGACGCTTCGCAGAGGGGCCTGAGATGCGAAGATGCCGAATGCAGCATCTCTCGTGAAGAAGTCGAATCCCACGAGATCTCGGCCTCTTTCAGCGCTAATGGAGGCTCCTGGATCAGTGGTGATTTCTCCGTTACACAGTCCACTTCGACCGGCGAGACCAACTCGTGTCCTGCTCCGGATGACGGTCGCGACCGCGTCTGTATGTGGGATGAGATTGACCACACCGAGGTGCGTATCACATGTTCAGACACGTACAATTCATGGAAAGTACTGGATAGATTTTGTGCTGACATTTCTTCCCTCTCATAGTACAAGGTACAGGACTGGAAGACTGAGCAGACTGCTTCCAGCTGTTCTAATTGGATCAAGGATGGTGATGAATACACCATCACCAGCCCCAATGAGAACAACGAGGGAGATGTCGTTTGCAAGTGGAACGATGATTGCCAATCGCAAGGTGCTACCAACTGGGTCGAGAACGGTAGCGGCGGCCCGCCCTAGACTGGATGTTTCGCTCTCGCTTTCGTTTGCTCACTTTGCAGGATGAGAAAAATGTGCCGAGGGGCGTAGTCTCGCCCAAAACAGATACCACAGAGTTGTGCGAATCGTGCAGCACGGGAATCACAGTGGTGGGGTAGCTGCGTGAGAGTTTCCCATGTGGCAAAGTCTAATTAGCTGGTGTGAGACAGAGAACGTATATATCCTCGTAACTTACCATACAAACCAGATTCCAGATCTCCGGTCATAAGATGCCTCTAATAATGAGCAGAAACGCCACGTGCGGTGAGAGATAGAAGCTTCATTAGTGTAGAGTCTTTAAGCTTGTGCTGACGCTTAAGATGCGATCAGCCGCAGCTGAGAAGGTTGATCAGGCACAGTATGTAAAGGCGAGAGTACCCCGTTACCTCACCACGATACAGACTGGTGCTACATATCAACATCGTCTCCTGACCGGACCTGTATCGTTGTCTAATCAACCATGGATTCCAAAAATCTCGCCCAGCTCAGTAAACAGCTACAAGAGCAAATCAGCACACTCAAGCCTGGAAATGAACATCAACGTCAGCAGCTTCTCAAGGTCGCAACCGACATTGTGAGAGCTGTTGAAACCCCTGCAGAACGCATTGCTCGCATGTGCTATGTCGAAATTTATCTCTTCGTTACATGCCGGATCCTCATTGATCTTGGCGTCTTTAAATTGATCTCCAACGAAGGCCAGGCCGTCACTGTTGCACGTTTGGCCGAGAAATCAGGTGCTGATGCGGTCTTGCTTGGACGCTTGCTTAAGCATGTCTGTACGCAGGGTTTCGTGCAGGAAGTGGGCCCGGATGAGTACACTGCAAATGGAATCACCAAGACACTTGCGTATGTATTATCCTGATAGGCATTAACGGCAATGACTGAACGAACCCTCTCCTTCACAGAACTCCCGAAGGCCAAGGCCTCGTCGTCGACATGTTCAACATGTACCGCATTGGAGACAAGTTCCCACGCTACCTCAAAGAGCGAGGCTATAAGAACCCGACGAACAAAGACGACTCGCCCTGGAAATTCGGCATGGATACTAACGACCACTACTTCGAATGGATCAGTCGACCCGGCCGCGAATTCGAAGCAGATGCCTTTCACAACCATATGCGTTTCAAGACTCTCGGCCTCAAATGGCATGAGATGCCCAACATCGTGGACAACGTCTTTGGGTCTGGCCATGTGTCTCCAGACGACGTGCTCATGGTAGATGTCGGCGGCAGTAGCGGTCACGACCTCGTCAGCTTCCGCAACAATCATTCGAATATGCCCGGTCGCCTGGTCCTTCAGGACCTCCCCAGCGCTATCGAAGCAGCCGAAGCAAACGGCGAACTCAAAGCGAAAGGCATCGAAGCCTATCAGCACGATTTCTTCACCCCCGAGAACATCATCGGCGCCAAAGTGTACTACCTCAAGATGGTGCTGCACGACTGGCCGGACGAGCAGTGCAAGCAGATTCTGTCAAACCTCCGCCCGGCTTTGAAGAAAGGTCACAGTAGAATTCTCCTCAACGAAATCATCATCCCGGAAGTTGGAGCTGGTTGGTTCGAGACGTCCGTCGATATGATCATGCTGACCGCTCATGCTGCCCAAGAGAGGCGTGAGAGTCATTGGAAGAGCTTGGTTGCGAGTGTTGAGGGTTTGCAGGTTAGTAATATTTGGGATGTGGATGGCGCAGTCGAGAAGATCATTGAGATCGTGCCTGTTTGAGCAAAGTATGGGGTTAGGGTTATATTGTAATTGATCTGTTTCATGAACAGTAATGCATTGGTGGTTTAGTGGTAAAATTAGCCGTTGCCATGAGAGGTTTCACTTCTAATGATATCGGCTAGCCCCGGGTTCGATTCCCGGCCGATGCATTTTTGCTCTTGCTACGTAGGCGAGAGCATCTTTTTGGCGTACTGCTGGATGTCGGGTGAGTAATGTGCTTGGATCACGAGTTTAGAGCCGCAGGAGGCTGTCTTCAGCTTACCTCGTGGGATTTCATGTTCCATTCACCAGGTTGGCTTTGTTTCTGGGTCTTCATCCGAGGATGTCTTGCGAAAGTCTGTGAACACCCTACTTGCGTCACAGGGGAACAAATGGGCACGTTGGAGTGTAAATGGAAAGAAATTCTGCGCTCTTTTTGGCATTATTGGGTAAGAAAAATAAGTAAAATAAGAGAAAGGATCTAGTCCTCATCCATGCTCTCCCACTCTGCGCCATTGGCACCAGACTGAGCAGCCTCAGCAGCCTCCTGCTCCTCCTCTTCCTCCTCGTTATCCGGTGCAAGGCCGACCAGTCTGTCCTTGACATCCGCATCGGGAGCGGGAAGAGCGGCGCGGTTGGCGAAGTTCTCCCTGACAGCCCTGTTGGTGCTGGTGTCCCAGACCTGGACAGAGCCTTTACTGCCCGCAACTGCGAGGCGGAAAGCAACTTCTGGGTCGGGACCGAAGTTGGCAGAGAACACTTTACCAACACCGAGATCGCGCGAAGCGACGAGGTTGGGTCCGGCGCCATCGGTGATGCTCCAGAGCTTGACGGTGCGGTCGGTACTGCCAGTGGCGATCATACCGGGCACAACGGGATTGACGGAGAAGGAGCTCAAGCTCTTCTCGTGCGCCTGCAGTCTCCAGTTCGGCTTCGAGTCTTCAGGAGTTGCGGGCAGCTGTCTTGTGTCGTAGCAGTGCAGGATACCGTTCTCGGTGCTGACGTAGAAGATGTGCTCGTTCAATGGGTCCCACTTGACCTGCTCGACATCGCTCTCGACGCCCCAGCGGGGAACCTTGGCTTCGGGTGCGCGCATGTCGGCGGCCACGATGGTGCGGTCGTAAGAACCGGAGAGGAGGACGGAAGCTTGGGTAGGGTGCCATGCCAAAGCGCAGACCTTGTCGGTGTGGTGGGAGTAAGACTGGGCTGCTGTGCAGGTGTTCAGGTCCCAAAGCTTCACGGTCTTGTCGGCGGAGGCACTGGCCAGCAAGTTGGAGTGTTGTCTGTTTCCTGCGAGCGAGAGAACGGCATCGACGTGGTATGCGTCGTTGGCCTTCTTGCTCTTGTTCTTTTTCTTCTTCTTCTCGGGCATGGAAGGCAGCGTGGGCTGCGAACTTTGGCCAAGGACGGTCGTAGGGTACATGCTGTCGACAACGTCCAGATCCCAGAGCTCAATATCCGGATCCATTGTACCAACGGCCGCGAAGTTGCCTCTTGCGCCGGCCTCATTGGGGCGCGCGCTCAGCCACTCGACGCAGAGAGGAATGGCCGGCAGCATAACGTCGTGGTGAACATAGAGGTTGTCCTGGTTGTCCTCGTACACGTATACCTCCAAGTGAGCGACCTCATCCTCCACTCTTGCGGCAAGAACCATGTTGTCCGTGGGCATGATCTGGAGCTCTTCTCTTTCCTCGTCGTCAGAAGCATCGTTTTCTTGTAATGTGATGTAAGGGTCCTCCTTGTTGTCGGCGTGGTAAGCAAGTGATTTGACGTTTCCGAAAAGACCACCATCCTCGCCATCCTGACTTCCAGCATCGTCTTCTTCCTCATCGTCGTCGTAGTGCTCCATGTCGTATTCCTTCAGATCGTCGTCCTCGTCCAGTTGGTCGTCCTCGTCCTTTTCCTCCTTCTTAGCTTTTGACGCAGCAGAGTTTCCGGCGCCAGAGCCCTCGCCAGACTGCCCCAGTGCTTGTTTCGCTTCCTCCAGATCCTCTTGCGCATCCTCGAGTTCCATTTTGGCGAGCTTTGAGATGCGCGCATATTCCTCCTCGTCGAACTCATATTTGGTCGGGTGTGCCGCCGCATGACCGCGCGGCACCCAGGCAGTGGCTGTGATCATAGAAGCCATTGTCGCTTTGGTGTATTTTTTGTCGGGTCTATCTTTCTTCTCTTCCACTCCAAATTTCTGAAGGAAGGCGAACTTTTTGGCGGGCGCCAGCGCGCGCCAGGGTTCGAGCTGCGGGCTACGTCAGTCGAGGCACTGACGGCCCGCTAACCTTATATCAAGTGCGCCTTGTCGGCCATCACTTTGGAATGTGAGCCTACGAGCTTTTGATACTGCAAAAGTAAATCAGAACAACTACAATCAATGGCTGGAGGCGAGCACAGCCCCAAGCGACGTCGCTTGAACGACTCCCGTGCTGCAACTCCGCGTGGATACCGAGATGAGACGCCTTCATGGAGCGAGCGACCGCATACAGGACGACGCGATGGCCCTCACGACAACTTCTCCGGACCCGAACCTAACGTAAACGAAGTCGACGCCGCCGCTCTGGACCGGGACTGGTACAATACTGCGGAAGATGGAGCTGCGCTTGGTGATGAATCGCATAACCCTTTTGGAGGCGCGGAAGATGTGTCGTGGGCAGATCAGGAGCGCGAAAAGGAATTATTGGCCAAGAAGCTGGCAGCTCGCGGTCGCGTAAACCACAAACAGCTACAGAGACAACAGGATGCCGACGCATGGGAGACAAACCGCATGTTGGCGAGTTCTGTCGCACAGACTAGGGAACAATTCAATAACCTGGATGATGACAACGACGAGACGCGAGTGCATCTTTTAGTGCATGATTTGAGACCACCCTTCTTGGACGGCAAGACGATTTTCACAACTCAAAAGGATCCGGTCAGTGCTGTGAGGGATCCTCAAAGCGACATGGCCGTCTTTTCTCGGAAGGGATCAAAGGTTGTAAAAGAACGAAGGCAGCAGAAAGAGCGACAGAAGCAGGCACAAGAAGCCACCAAGGTTGCTGGAACAGCTCTGGGAAATGTCATGGGCGTCAAAGACGAAGACACCGATTCTGCCGCTCCTGCGGTTGCAGGCGAAGAGGAGAAGACGCAAAGCAACAAATTCTCGGACCATTTCAAGAAGAAGCAAGAGGGTAGTTCGGATTTCTCGAATACGAAATCTGTGCGCGAGCAGCGAGAATATTTGCCGGCATTTGCAGTCAGAGAAGAGCTTCTGAGAGTTATTCGCGACAACCAGGTCACGATCGTCGTCGGACAGACTGGTTCTGGAAAGACTACACAGCTTACTCAATTCTTGCACGAGGATGGTTATGCCAGAGGCGGTCAGATGATAGGCTGCACCCAGCCACGTCGTGTTGCTGCCATGTCCGTGGCCAAGCGTGTCAGTGAGGAAATGGAAGTCCCTCTTGGGGATCTTGTTGGATATGCAATCCGTTTCGAAGATTGCACTAGCAAGAACACCGCCATCAAGTATATGACGGATGGTGTGTTGTTACGTGAAAGTCTTACAAACTCAGATTTGGATCAGTACTCATGCATCATCATGGACGAAGCCCACGAGCGAGCTCTCAACACAGATGTCTTGATGGGTCTCATCAAGAAAGTACTAGCTCGCAGACGTGACCTCAAGCTAATCGTCACTTCGGCTACGATGAATGCCTCGCGGTTTTCACAGTTCTACGGCGGTGCTCCGGAGTTCTTCATTCCTGGGCGAACATTCCCCGTCGACATTCAATACTCACGATCCCCATGCGAGGACTATGTGGACAGTGCTGTTCGCCAGGTTTTGGCGATTCACGTCTCTCAACCGAAGGGCGATATTCTGGTCTTCATGACTGGACAAGAAGACATCGAGGCCACTTGTGAGCTTGTGGAAGAGCGTCTCAAACAGCTGAATGACCCACCAAAGCTCAGCATCTTGCCCATCTATTCTCAAATGCCGGCAGATCTTCAAGCAAAGATCTTCGATCGCGCGGCTCCTGGCGTGAGGAAGGTGATTGTCGCGACAAACATTGCTGAGACCTCACTGACTGTGGACGGCATCATGTACGTTGTTGATTGTGGATTCAGCAAACTCAAAGTCTACAATCCCAAGATGGGCATGGACACTCTTCAGATTACCCCTGTTTCTCAGGCCAATGCTAGCCAGAGAGCTGGTCGCGCCGGCAGGACTGGGCCAGGAAAAGCATTTCATCTATACACTGAACGAGCCTTCCGCGACGAATTTTACATGGCGACCATTCCCGAAATTCAGCGTACTAATCTTGCCAACACGGTGCTCCTTCTCAAGTCGCTTGGTGTCAAAAACCTCCTCGACTTTGACTTCATGGATCCTCCGCCTCAAGACACCATTACCACATCGCTTTTTGACCTCTGGTCTCTCGGCGCCCTGGACAATTTGGGCGAGCTCACCGAACTTGGCCGGCAGATGACTTCCTTCCCCATGGATCCGTCCCTAGCCAAACTTGTCATTACGTCCGCCACGACTTTCGGCTGTAGCGAAGAAATGCTCACGATCGTTAGCATGCTCTCGGTCCCATCTGTGTTCTACAGACCGAAAGAAAGACTCGAGGAATCAGATGCTGCTCGCGAGAAGTTTTTCGTGCACGACTCGGATCATCTTACTCTCCTCACCGTCTACCAGCAATGGGCAGCCAATGGTTATCGCGATGGTTGGTGCACCAAGCATTTCTTGCACCCGAAAGCTCTGCGCCGCGCACAAGAAATCCGCAATCAGCTAGTCGACATTATGAAATCGAGCAAAATGCGCCTTGTCTCTTGCGGTTACGACACGGACGTGGTGCGTCTCTGCATCTGTGCAGGCTATTACCACCAAGCCGCGAAACGACGTGGCTTGGGCGAGTACGTCAATCTGCGAACGTCTGTAGCGGTGCAGCTGCACCCGACCTCAGCGCTGTACAACTCCGGCGACCCGCCAGACTATGTCGTCTACCACGAGCTGATCTTAACAAGCCGCGAGTACATGTCGTGTGTCACGGCTGTAGACCCGCACTGGCTGGCGGATCTAGGAGGTGTTTTCTACAGCGTCAAGGAGAAGGGAATCCATGGCGGGCAGAGGCGTGAGATCGAGTATTCCAAGCGTGCGGAGTTGGAGAGGGGCATTGCGGCTGATCGGGCGAGGCAGCTGGCTTTGGAAGAAAGGGAAAAGGAGAGGAGTGGGACTTTGGCGAGGAAGGAAGGTGGCGGTAGTAACAGTGGAACTGGGCCAACCAAGAAGGCGACGAGCAAGGGGAGTGCGGTTGTCAAGCCTGTCATCAAGGGTAAACGGCGTTAGAGACCACGAAGATTTGTAGAATTGATCGCCATATACCCAGAATCTCTGAACACAAACACAAAGCACGAACAGATCCATGCCGTGTCCTCGAGGAAAGAAGAAAGTCTTGCAAGATGCGTTCTCGTAATTGGAATCGCGCTTATATAGCCTTAGATGGTGCGTTCGTCCTGCAGCGGAACGAAGAGATGTTGATTCCTCTAGTCCGGGTGACTTCTTTCTGGGACTATGGAACCACAGTACCTACCCACGGAAGATAAAAACGCAAGGGCAAGTACCCGCGTCTCTAGAGGATTATTGCGTTTTTGCTTTCCGCGGAGAGAGTACGTGTGCCGATGACTAGGATCGCTAAAGCTTGTCCTGCTCCTCAACAGTCAAGACTCGCAGACCAGGTCCGCTACGACTACCGTCACCCTCTTTTTTGGCATCGGATCCATTTTCATTATCGAGATGAAGTCGCCATTTAGCGCGAACATCGGCAGGCGCTTTGTCTTCGAAGCAATCTGCGATGTAACCGCCAAGGACAGGCAAGAACTTGAATGCACTGCGAGGAAAGAAAAGTTAGTTGTTATTCAATCGTCCGGCCACGCTATGATAAGTAAAACATACTGCCCTGCGCCGCCTGTTGAGACGAACAGCCCTTCCAGTGTCGGATGGTGGTCAATTATGAAATCCCCCTTGGGCGTGTCGGAGTACCAGCACAGACGCCGGTTAGCCCAGGCATGGTTGGCGAACGCCGGCAAGAGCTCTTGCAGTCCTTCTCGTAGTGCAACTTCGGCATCGTCGGGGATAAATGAGGAGCTCGCATTGTCCTTGAGGAGTTTGGGCGAGGACACGTTTCGCTCCTCGGTAGCGCCCATGGACGGCAAACGATGTCGCGTACCCATACCCGTGGCGTGCAATTTTCAGCACATTGTCACCGGGCGTTGGAGGGAAACAGAAGACGCCTGTGGAGAGGTTGATGATAACGGGGGTATTATCCAGAGTGGCGGCTTCCTCGTTGGTCAGTTGGATATAGCCAACGGGCTGCCCAGATGCAGAAATCGCATGTGAAATGGGCAGCAATCGGTTTGTCCAGGCACCAGTTGCTACTACGACGCATGCAGCCTGAATTGGCTCACCATCAGCAACGTTAACTCCCGTTACAAGATTGCCAGACGTCTGTAGAGAAAGCACAGTGCCTCGCGCTCCTGTGACGAAAGAGACGCCGGCCGCGCTACATTTCGTGCTGAGGTCGCGAATGGCCGATGCTGCATCTGCCCACCCGCCGGCAGGGTTGTGGTACGCCTTAAGACCGTCCAGATGAGCCTGGGTGTTAGGGTAGACTGTGCGGATTTGCTGCGCATCGTCGTACTCGTCGAGCCGTGAGTCGTTGACGGCTTTGCTTTTCTCGATGTATTCGCTTCCAGGGGATTGGGCGAGTATGACGAATCCGGATTGGTGATAGTGGTCTTTGTATTCTCCGAGCCAGCCTTGTAGAGCTTCCTTGGCCATGCGAGTGTAGAAGGCATCCGAGTACTCTACGCGAATGATACGGGAGATGTCGACGCTGCTGCCATCGCGTGCCGGAGGCTGGTGGCGATCGACGACTGTCACATTGCTGTATCCGCGTTGCTTGAGTTCCAGAGCGTGGGAAAGTCCAAAGACTCCAGCGCCGATTATCACAATCGGATCATGCTTTGAGATTGGAGCTCGAGGAGTCATCTTGAGCTTCCTTGTTGCGCGCGTTTTCCACGAAAGCAATGTAGTTTGTTCCCTTTCTTGAGTGTGCGGAGGGAGCCGAGATCAGCTCGACTAACTCAGTAGAATGCTTGATCCTCGTAGCAGCATGGAGAACGAAGGGTTTGCCATGTCTTCTTCCCAGCAAGCACAGACGACGTGCCCTAACTCTCAGTGGGAGGGTCGACTTCGCGATGCGGAAGCGAAGTACTATAATACCTTAGTAATGTTTTCGGGCTTTGGAGTAATTGCTTTCTCAAATGTATGCGTAATGCTGGCCATTTTCTATGGCCCGTCAACACGGCCACATTGACACGCCCTTTTGATAATCGTGTTGTCGTGTTGTCCGATGCCTCGCGTTCGGCCGAGTATCAAAGATTCTAGGATATTAACGATGCTGAAGGATATTCTTCTATCGCTCTGTCCCGAATTTACAAGGCAGATACATACATGTGCATGTCAGTGTGCACTCCATTGTTTGATGACTTCACACAAAGCCCAAGGTTCCCAAACCTCAACTTCGCTTTTTGTTGATTTTTATGACTACCACCCACTGTTAACGTTCATACCCTGATGAGATGATTGTCTTGTGAAGAAAACTTAATGTATGTATCAAGATAGGTACAATCATGTAGCTGCACACAAAGCACAAGACTTACCAAGATGTGGGATTCAGGATTGATTACATCTTGCTACCCTAGCGTCGATCAAGGCAGGATGAGATGGTGCTATCTATCCTGTACATGTGATTGTACTTCTCAATCGTTAATGTAGACAGACGTATGCGGCTTCTTCCTAGCAATGCCCTTGGATGAGCGCTCTTAAAGACGACCAATTTTCATGTGATTCTGCGAGACCTCATGACGAGACGGATGATTGGCAGTGCATATTAAATGCGATAGGTGGACGGTGTGGCTTGGGTTTTGAGTTCGACTGCGCCAACTCGGCGGGGTTTGATCGTGTGTGTGGGTGGTGGCAGTTCACTTCGTCGATCGTAGCCAAAGCTTGAGCTTGAGAGGCGCTCTCATGACGTACGGAACACGGCCTGGCGCGGCCTACAGCATCATCTTGCCATTATCGACTGCACCTCTTCGCTTTTGCTTGTTTTCCCAGCTTCCGTGATCTTGACTCTTATATTTTCCTCTCTTTGACCACAATCTTTGACCGACAGCCAAAAGACGAGCGTCACACGCGCAATAACGACGCTCCTCATCACACATTGCATTCCGAACCAACGCTGAGGCGCAACCGAACGACATGGCGGGCTCTCTATGGGGCTCCAAGAGGGACAATGAGGAGGAACACGCCCAGGTGAACGGCGAGGGAGGAGAGCATGAACACAGTGCACAACGTGCCAGTCATGAAGAGCCTCGGCCGAGGTCTTCGAGGTCAAGACGCGAGCCCAACGAGCGCGACAGACTCCTGGGTGCACACCAGCCACCGCACTCGGATGGATACTTGGATCCTGATGATCCTGCTGTAAGTACACACGACGCGCTGCATTGATTGCAGAGTACGATTGAAGATCACAATACAACTAACACCTTACTCAGGTCTCGCCTTACAACTTGTGGACCGTCCGCGCCCTTCGCTTCTTATCATTGCTCTTCCTGGCCATCACTTTCCTCTGGTGGGTGCTCCTACTCGTGAGCATCTTCGTCTCGCCTCCAGGTCTTCACACAAGAGGATCTGGCTTCTTCGACTTCTCCTACACGACTCTCACCGCTGGTATCTTACTATGCTCTTTACTCTTCTTCTCCGCACCAAGCATGGCAATGCGCGTTTGCCAGGGCGTTATTGCACTGTTCCTCCTGATCGACCTCATCATCATCGTCAGCGTTCCGCGTGTGAGAGCTGAAGAGGGACCTCCCGGTATTGCCAGCGTTGTATGGGCCACCTTGATGACAGCCTTCTGTGTCCTTACAGATCGCGTCGTCGCTTGGGGCAAACGCGAGGAAGAAGAACGTCTTACAGGCCGACCAGAGTCGCGCCGCACGCTTCGCGAATGGCTCGCCGTGCTGGCTGCAACCATCATCCTGGCTGTCTACATCGTCATCTCCGTTCTCATGACTGCCACTCTGATCCTACGCTCTCGTGATGCCAGCCTTGAAATGGACGGCAAGCGATACTTCGTCGATGGTGACAAGTACGAAGTTCACCTTGCTTGCGTTGGCGAAGCTCAATTCTCCAACGGCACCCGTACCCCGACCATTCTACTTGAAGCCGCCGAGGAACCGCTCGAGTACGACTTCGAGCATTGGGCCTACGCCGCTTACCAGAACGGCACCATCTCCCGCTACTGCTACTGGGACCGTCCTGGCTACGCCTGGTCCGACAACGCTCCCTCTCCTCACAGCGCTGGCATGAGCGCCGACAACCTCGCCGAAGCACTGGCACTCGCAGGCGAAGAAGGTCCTTGGATTCTTGTCTCCGCCGGATACGGCAGCATCGTCTCGCGTATCTTCAGCGCCCGCCACTTCCGCGACGTTGTAGGCATCATGCTGGTCGACCCTCTGCACGAGGACTTGCTCCACCGCATCGCATCTCCCGGACAAGGTTTCCTCCTCTGGGCTTGGGGTGTCATTTCGCCACTAGGAATCGACCGTATCAGCGGCGCGCTGTTCCGCGGCCGCACACGCGAAGACCGCGTGTACGGACGTGAGGCCAGGCAGGGCGGCAAGTTCATCAAAGCCGCGTTGCAAGAGAATCTCGTAGCGGACAGCCTGTCGAAGAACGAGGTGGCTTCTGCGCGTACGATCCAGAGTGCCGGCACGCCGCTTGTGGTTGTCAGCTCGGGTATTTCGGTGCGCAGAGACGAGGAGTGGAGCAGGAAGCAGGAGGACCTGACCAAGTTGACGGACAATCTGTTGGCTTGGGATGTGGTCAATAAGGCGCCGCACCATGTTTGGGAGACTTATGAGGGGAGGAAGATTTTGGAGAAGAGGTTGGGCGAGCTGGTCAAGAGCAAGTACAAGGCTGCTGACTTCGCTGAGGAGTCTGAAGATGTTTTGACTGAGTAGTGTTGATGGAAAGGATGGAGCCTTTGGTTGTTTCTATTCAACTGACTGGGATGGATTCTCTTTTTTTCTTTTCGGTTTTGGATTCCAGGCGAGGAGTTAGCGGGCAATGTTGACGACTTCACTCTCGATTTGGGAATTGGGAAACCTCTGAGTACAAGTCATAGCCGACCTTAATGTGTTTTTCTAAACTTTTGTTCTGTTTCTGTTAATACAATAGTGATCGCGCGCTTTGAGCCAAACATGAACATCGAGGGTATATTCTCCCGAAACAACAAAATCAACAACAATTGCCAGGTGCCTTGAATCACTCCTCTCCGCCTGCGTCTGCCTCAGCGGCGCCTCCGGCAGTCTCTTCACCGGCAGTCTTGGGCTTCCTCTTCCTCTTCCTCTTGCCATTCGCGCCATCAGCTGAAGCACCACCCTCTTGCAGGGCACCCTCAGCACTCATGGCTTTTTCGCCGACTTGAGGGTCTTGCTTCGCCGCCCGTCGCAGAACAGATCTCTCATCCTCCAGCTTCCTCCCCGTTGACTTCTTCTCAGGACCATTCTCCTTCTTTGACTTCTTGACACTCAATGGATTAGGACCCTTGGGACCCTTGGCTTTCTTCTTCTTCGGCGCCGCAGCTTCTCCTCCTTCTTGTCCCTCTTCTTCCTCATCCTCTGCCTTCCTCTTCTCTCCAGCTGTTTCCGCTCCGCGTCGAGCTTTCAGTCCAGCCCTGACCTTGCCCTTCTCCTCCGCCTCGCGAACTTCCGCACTGCGCTCCGCCATCGGTTCCATAACCATGACACTCCGGTTGATGTAGACCAGCGGCACGCCGGCAACCTCTCTCATCGCAGCGCGCACGTCTTTCTCCTGCGTAGCAACGACGTAACGATGCTTGTTCGTACCACTAGCCTTGCCATCCACGACACTCATCATGCACTCCAACTCGCTCAGCGGCTCGTCGAGCTCGTGGTGTCCGCATCGCCGGCGCTCAGCTTGCTTGGCGACATCGATCCAGGCTTCTTTGTCCTTTTCTTGCCCCGGTTCGGGCACGGCGTTGTACAGGTGACGAATGCAGCATTGTGTGATCATGGGCTTGATTTCGCCGTGCAGGGTGTTGGACAGCATGTGGCCTAGCTGCATTTTGAAGCGGGCGGCGTCGCGGATGATGGTGCTGCTTAGGAGGACTTGGTAGGGGGCGCGGAAGTGAAAGGTCAGCGCGTAGGCGTGCATGAGTTTGCGGTATTGCTTGCTGCGTTTGCCGCGCATGGTGGGCGAGTTGTGTCTGCTTGTTGTTGGATAGGTGTTGGGTGGTTTTGGTGGATTGTTGTTGGTCTTTCAAGGTGGGTGTTGATTAATTAAGGCCAGTATATCAGATGATATTACTGAAGCGTGGCGAAGTTCCTCTTGTAAAAGTTGGAATTAGCGAATGTTGTTGGTGAATTGGTAAGGTAAGTAAGGTAAGGCAGGTAAAGTGGTAGGAAGACTTCAATAAATTTCGAAAGTCTATCTTCAGCTCTCTCTGCGCGAACGTTGAAAGGCCTCCCATCAATTTGCGGGGAAAGCGGCACTCCACACTGAGCCGCCGCCGCCGCCGCCTCCCACTCCGCCCGCCGGCCTTTGTACTGTCAGTGTCACTCAGCCATACACGCCATTATTGTCGTTTTGTTTCACCTGCCGACTTTGCTGTGGTGCGACGCACTAGCAACATCTACCTGCGCATCATAGGCTGGCATCTCTTCACCCGACCAGCCCGCGAACAATGCTGTGATTGGAGCAGCAGCTGATTCACTCGCCTTTCAATCTGGTCTGCACTCTCTTCTTGTGCGCCCTGACGCTGAGATATGCCTGAGGATGGAGGTGGTGCGGCGAAGGAGTCGCAGGGTCAGGGTGTGAGGAACGAGGAGAAGAAGAATGTCGTGCAAAAGAGCAATGACGATCATGAGGGGCGCGCAGAGCACAAGGTCGAACCTCCTGAGGTTGACGACTTTGGATTGCCAATTAGGCCGACCAGGAGGCTGGCTTACGAGGAGGAAGAGGAAGATGTAAATGAGGTCGGAGGAAAAACTACCACAGAAGATTCAAAGGACAAAGTCCAAACAGAAGACGCCACAGCTGACAAGAACGATACCGATGTCAAGCCCGAAAAGGTCGATGCCGTGCCTCAAGAGGCGGACAAACCAGCGGATCCAGCGACCAAAGAGCAAGACCAACCGAAAACAGAAGTGGCACAGAACGAGAAAGATCTGCCTCCTACGAGTCCCACGAGCCCCCGAAAGAGCGACGAGAAACCACGAGGCCACGCACATAAGAAGTCATTAGGCGCATCAGAATGGTCGCATCAAGTCATGGCCACCCAGCCGGAAGAGGAAGAAGAGAAGAAAGACGATCTTGAATGGCAGGAAATGCCCTCTCTGGCCACTTATCGACAATACGACGACTGGGGTAAAGTCACCGCAAAGGCTTATGAAGAAGCCGAGGATGAATCTATGGCACTCGGCGGTGCCGCCAAAGGCTACACTCGTGTGCAAGATGACGACGATGCCCAATCAACGACGAGTATGGACGACAATACGGCGTATCTGTTCAAAGAAGGTTACGCCCGAAATGCGCTGGACGAGGAAGACGAGGCACGCGACCTGATATCACAAATGCAAACGACAAAGGAACTGCTCACCGAAGGGCAAAGAATAGCTTATGTTGGAGTGGTCAGGCTATCGATGGTCCAAATGGTCACAGATCTTGAGAAACTGCCACGGACGAGAGGGTCTCAAAAGGTGGTCAGTCTGGCGACCGAAGCGACGAAGATGTGGTCTCAGAAAATGATGGTGCGCCTGTACGGCCATATGGAAATCTCGACACAGGAACAAGTCATGGTTGAGCAATTGGCAGAGCATGGCCTCCAAGCCGCCGATCTCACGCCTGCATTGATGCAAAATGCCAGAGTAAAGAACCCGGAGGCCAAACCGGAGTCGAATCCACAGTCTGGAGCAGCATCAACATCATCGTCTACTAGGCCGTCTCTGAGCTCGCCACGATCTTCGAGCGCTGTGGAGAAACGAAAGTCGGCTACTAATTTGGCGGCACTTGAAACACCGGTTGTACATGAAGAGGAGGAGAAGGAAGAGGTCAAATCTGGCATGGAGACGCCACCTCCCGCTTACGAGGAAAGAACGGCAGATAATTTACATTTCGAAGATTCGGAGAAACTGGCCGATACTAAGAATATCGACCTCGACCTTAGATGGACAGTCTTGTGTGACTTGTTCTTGCTGCTCATCGCGGATGCTACATACGACTCCCGCTCGCGCGTGCTATTGGAAAGAGTTGGAGATGCGTTGTCTGTGCCTTGGCAGGAGATTTGTCGCTTCGAGAAACGTGTGACCGACGCTTTGGAGATGCAGGAGCAGGCCGACAAAGAGACTTGGAACGAGGACGACCATCTGGAAGCGCGTAAAAAAGCCATGCGCAAGAAGAGGCTGATGGTTATGGGTCTTTGTACCGTCGGCGGTGGTCTCGTCATTGGCTTGAGTGCAGGCTTCCTTGCTCCAGTCATTGGCGCTGGACTTGCGGCAGGTTTCACGTCTATCGGTGTTGCTGGCACGGGAAGTTTTCTGGCTGGTACCGGTGCTGCTGCTCTCATTGGCACCACGGGTGCTCTGACTGGCGGAACGGTGGGTGTCCGAGCGAGTGACCGCCGCACTGGCGCCGTGAAGACCTTCGAGTACCGCCCTCTGCACAACAACAAGCGTGTCAACTTGACCGTTACGGTAGCTGGCTGGATGACAGGAAATGTCGACGATGTCAGACTTCCATTCTCCACCGTGGATCCGATTATGGGCGATGTTTACTCTGTACATTGGGAACCTGAGATGTTGAAGAGCACTGGTGCAACCATGGCGATTCTCGGCACCGAAGCACTTACACAAACCGTTCAGCAAGTTCTCGGTGCTACATTTCTGGCGACTCTGATGGCTGGTTTGTCCCTGCCCCTCATTCTCACCAAGCTTTCATATCTCATCGACAATCCATGGACAGTCTCTATCGCACGAGCAGATGCCGCAGGTCTGATTCTGGCAGACTCCATCATCGACCGCAACTTGGGAGTTCGCCCAATTACCCTCGTCGGCTTCTCATTGGGCGCACGTGTTATCTTCTCCGCGCTGAAGGAGCTCGCGCGCCGTGGTGGTCTCGGTCTCGTGCAGAATGTCTACATCTTCGGCTCACCCATAGTTTTCAAGCAAGATGAATGGCTCAAAGCCCGCAGCGTGGTGGCGGGCCGCTTTGTCAATGCTTACGCTACAAATGACTGGATTCTTGGCTATCTCTTTCGCGCAACGGGCGGCGGAATCATGCGTGTCGCCGGCCTTAGTGAGGTCCAAGTGCCTACGATAGAAAACTTCAACGTCACTACAGACGTGCCCGGACACATGGCGTACCGCGCCAAGATGCCCGTCCTGCTGCGCAAAGTTGGCTGGGAAGTCGAGTCAGACGAGTTTGCGGAAATAGAAGATCCGGACCCTGATAACCACGAACGCCGCCAGCGCGAGCTCATCAACGAGATCGAAGAGGCTCGCCGCCAACTCGAAGAGAAGCCGGAGAAGAAAGGTTTCTTGTCGCGCTTCTCGCGCAAGAAGGCTGCACAGAAGAAAAGTTGGGAGACCTACGACGACACCAGCACGCGTATTGACCCGGCTAAAGACCCAGAGAAGATCGTCAACGAGAACGCGAACGTCATGTTCGACGTCGAGGCCATTCGGAAGGAAGCTCTTGAACTGGCGAAGAAGAACCCAAGCGATATTGAAGAGATCAAGGCACATATGCAAGTCCGCGAAATTCAGAGCACTTTGCCGCCCATGAAGATCTCAAGCCCCAGCACTTCGTCCAAGGATGCTGGCGCGCACGGCCAAGGTAACAGCAACGACTATTCACCAAGAGGCCATCTTCGACAGACTCAGAGCTACAGCGGTGCCGGGAGCTGGGACAACCCCAGTACCACGAACCTTAGCAGCGGCTACAACTCACCTGCTAAATATGGATCGCCCAAACCCGGGCCAAACGCCTCCCACGACGATTCACAGGTCACCATGTCTTTCGAAGAGTCGCCACGTAAGACTTTCCACAACGGCAATGACGACAACGCCTGGGGAGATGCAAATGGAGCATCTAGCGACCGTCCCGGTTTGGCTCGATCCGCTGCTACCACGCCCTCGTATGGAACTGGCACTGCTGCTGCGGGAGTTGGTGCAGCCGGTGTGGGTGTGGGTGCGGGCGTCGCTGCCGCTTCTGGCAGCGGCAGCAACCCTTGGGCCGACGACGAGGATGAAGACTTTGGGAGAGAAAAGGAAGTTGAAATGTCATTTGAGTGAAAGAAATTTCGGCGCGAGAGTGCGAAGGACGTTGTTTGTTTCGCATTAATACCCGCTTTGGTTTTCGAGTCGCTTCTCGGTTGTGCTGTGTATGTTTGTCCATCTGGACGATACTCGATGGACGAAGTTGGGCCGGCAATACACATACGCTCGTGCAGCGATGGCTGCATTCTTTGCGAAGGCGCTGTTCTTTTTCCTTTTTTCGGTTCTGTGCTTTCTTCGCTCTTCTTGGATACCTTTTAGATACACTTGGATGTTGAGACGTCGTTTCTATTATTGATCTTAATTCTGATTTAGTTTCACTTTCTTTTGGTATGTTTGGACTTTAGCTGGTGGTGATAGTGTCCATAGCATGCTTGTATTAATTTTTATTTCAAGGTGTCTTGGGGGGTATTGCTGACGTCGTTGTCGTTTCCTTGGTTTTTACAATACCGTATGGACCTGTGAACTTGGACTTGATCAGAAAGCGACTGTCGCATCCAATCCATTGCGCTGGCCTAATAACTTTGCGCAACATTTCCTTCACTCTCGGAGTTCAGCTACGAGTCAAGGTGCATACTGGGACTCAACGCATCGTTGTATAACGCACGAATGCTCTTGCTGCGCTGGATGACCATCATAGCTGATGAGAATTATTGTGACGCAAGCGCCTCTCACTGTAGGGTGAGACGACAGCTAGAGTGGAAAAGAAAGATTACACAGATGGCTCTAACGCGAGAGTTTTGTCGACATGCCATTGTGAATCAATGATTGCTTCCATTGCTCGTAGATCGTTTCACTAAGGCAGGCATATACCGGCTGGTGTCGCCTTCCGATATCGTCACGACCTATGCTACAATTGATGACTGGCTCACATTCGACGAACACAATGCTATCCAAAGGTGAAATATTTAGGTGATGGTCGAAGAAGGAAAGTGAGATGATAGGTTGTACCTGACGCGCCCGCTGGCTGATATCATGATTGAAATTGCAAGTGTCAATCAATAACAATGCCTGACAGCGAACGTTGCGCTGGTCAGGTTGTTATCTTGAATCATGACGGTCTTGCTGAAGCATAGCACTCGAGTCACGAGTCGTGACGATCCTAGGTCTGCACGGTAAACACCGAGTGAATTTAGACAGCGAAACTAGACCCGCTTCGAAGGATCAATAAGCCTTTCCTTGACACAGCCTCCTATCTATTCTCGTGAAGATGAAACGACAGCCTCCATTACCTTCTTCCTTCGCCTGTATCAAGAGTGCACCGCTCGTTGCAGAAAAGTCGGTGTCTATTGATGTGCCGCCCAGACTACCTATCCACCTCTACTGCAGCAGGTGAAGGAGCTGTTGGTTCCACGCTTGGTATTGTCGGACGATGCAGCCAAGATATAAGTTGTTGGTCCAAGACGGAACAGTCTGGGCGCGTAATGGGCATTGAACGGACCGTTCCCATGCAAGCATACCCTATGGACTCTTCCGATTGCTCAGCTCTTGCAAGGTGGGCTTGTACGCCTCATCTCTGCCATCCTTCGCGGCTTTCCAACACTCACCAACTCCCCACGACAAATTGAACAGGATGGTTGTGTAATCCTGCAACAGCGGGAAGCTGGAGAACAGCTTTACCGATGGAATTTCGTGCAAGGGTTCCCTCGCGGAGTTCCAACTGGTGTCGAACGCCAAGGGAACGAAAGCATTGGTGGCGATGACCATGGCATATAGTCTCGGTCGTCCAACAGAGAGTGTGAGAAGGTATAAAGAGATTGCGCAAGTACTGGCTCTCAGGAGTTCTCATCCGCATCAGCAGCAATCAGAATATTACACTGCATCTTCTCCGCAATCTTTCAACCCTCACGCCGACCTTCTTTCAACTCCAAGAGATCAACGCCCCAAAACATTACAACCGCTCACTGCAAAGCCACCATGGTTGCCTTCACCAACTCGATCAGCCGCGTCGCTGTCATGATCACGGCCGTTCCAATCGTCTTTGGATCGGTCCTTCCGACTATTCAGGATGGGAAATCGCCCAACTTCCGCCGTCAAGCCTTGGACTCTTGGGAGGCGTACGACCAGAACACGGTGACTTTGGCTCAAGTGGGAATCTGCCGCTTCTACCACGAAGACACAAATGTTGACGGTCTCGAGCCGTGTTACGATTATTGCGAAACCGAGTCAACTTCCATTTCCTGCAAAGGCGACAGCGGCAAGGGTGCGGAGAAATGGAACCCCGACGGCGAGGCGTATAACATGGGAGAGTGCTTGTGCTCCAGCCCGGAGCTTGAAACAATCGTCGAATTCACGATGGAAGGCCTCAAAGATCTGGGAGGCGTCACGTGCGCCGCCTGGCTCCAAGCCCTCAAGGAGAGCGTTTACTTGAGCACTTGGGTTATCCCCAGTGGAGCCGGAGCGGCAGCCAAAGTGGCTAAGACCGTCGTCAAGAGTATCAAGCGTGCTGAGAAGCTTGGTGGCAAGGACGCGTGGACCAACTTCATCGAGGAGACTTGTGATATCGAAGAGTGGGACTTTGACATCAGCATGGCGTTCGATCTGGGTAGAAAGGCAGACGAGGAGTAAGCTCGAGTAGAATTGCATTCTGGTGCTCCCTGGAGCGACGTGGAGACAAGAGCAGATGTCAGAAACAAGAGCAGGTGTGTAGCAAGAGCACAGGAGTCTGATTACATCGCCCGGCGTAGCTTCGCAGCCAAAGAGATATCCACCCAAGAATTCAGATCGTGTCAACCCTTCTCACTCTTGCCTATCTTCAAGTGAATTCCATCATGTATCTCCAACACACCCTTTACAAACCACGAACAAGAGATGCTGTAGCTTGTCTAGCCTTCCCTGCTGTGCTTCTTCCCTCCACATATCAACAGCTTCGCCGTAGGGCAGCACGATAAGTGGCGAAGTACTTGAAAGTCTGTACCATTCAGTTTCCGAACTAGCCATCCAGAATCTGCCGTTGATGGTGATCGGCTGCATGCTCAAGAAGGGTACAGTCTTGCAAACACCGTCTTTGAGATTGATATAGATGGATTCGGCCAACGTTGATGCCAGGACTGTTCTTCGGACATTCTCCATGAGAAGCCATTCTGAATGTCCAGCGGCAGTTGACTGGTCAGGAAGTTCTTGCAAAAATCTTCGTTGGAGGTGTAAGACTTTGGAGCGAAGAGCCCCCATCTGCGCTTCTGCCAACCGATGGTACTGTACATCGCTTTCGAAGAGTGAGAGGATGTGAAGCATTAGTACCGCCTGAACTGTGGCCAGTTCGATTTCAAGATCAGCATCGGTGGCTCGAGATAACAAGCGGATGTAGCATTGTGAGACCATGGTTCTCACGAGTGGCCCATTAGCCTCTGTCTTGCACGTGTAAGCTGCGCAAGCGTTGAAAGCTTCCCGCAGTGGATCGGGAAGTTGGTCATGCGGCACTATGGCTTTCATGAACGGCGTTTGAACCCTTTTCACCATGTCTTGAATCCAGCTTGCAAGTTCCTGAGCACAGTATCTTAGCCGTGCGGGTGGGAGAGAGACCTCTGCGGCGAAATCGCTGGGTGGGTATGCGAGTGGCACGAAGTTGTTGTCTTGCTCGCCAGTGGCTCGATCCCCCGGGATCCCTCGAGCCAACTCATCGCTGCTGATGCTCCTGGTCTGTTGCTGACTGGATGTACGAGACGCTTGGTTCCCTTGGGGGATGTAATTACAAAGCCATGAATGCTTTGAGCACCTCCCGCAAGAAGGTCGCCTGAGGTCACACCTCCGTTTGCCTGTAATGCAACGCTGACATGCTTTCCGTCGGCCTTGACTTTCGGTCATGATATAATGGGCTCCTGAATGGAGACGAAGTCCATGCGGGACAGATGCGGCGTAGATGTTCAGCTGAAGAGCGGACTTCCAAGATCTGCGGACCTGCCCTGCGAGAGGTGTTGACGAGCGGGTAGATCGTGCGGAACTCCGCATTTTGACTGCTGACATACAAGCAGCACCATTACAAACCACGGAAGTATTTTACCTGGACTACAATATATATTGATCAATCATGTCTATCAAGACAGAAACAAGGAAAAAAAAAGAAAAAATTAGTGTCCGAAACAATTGCGCAGAGTTGTCTCTTCAACATACCACCCCCAACATCACAACCAACCCAGCTCTACCTCAGACATGGAAGGCTTGCTTGTTGTAGTCGGAGCCACAGGTCTTCAAGTAAGTTCACAGATCTCAAGTGTTGAACTTTGGCCAAACAAATGCTAACCCTTTGCGATGATGTAGGGCTCTTCAGTCATTGAAGAAGCATTAAAGCGCAACATTAAAGTACGCGGCCTTACTCGGGATACGTCCTCCGAGGCAGCAAAGGAATTGCAAGGCAAGGGCGTGGAAATGAGGAATGCTGATCTCGATGATCCAAAATCGTTGACGGCGGCTTTCGAGGTGCGTAGGTCAATGTCTGTCTTCGTCTTTGTGGCGGAAATTTAGGGAATGCTTGTGGCGGATGAACTAATTTTCCAACAGGGTGCAACTGCGATATTCGCTGTCACCGATTTCTGGGAACCTTTCGTCAATTATCTCATGTCGGGGCAAGTAGACGCCTGGGAAAGGGCAAAGACTGAAGAGATTCGAAGAGGCAAGAACGTTGTTGATGCTGCAAACGAAACGATGGGATCGCTTCAACACTTCATCTTCTCATCTTTACCGAGTGTCGACGACCTTTCTGGTCATAAAATGTCGAAGCTGAATCACTACGAGGGGAAAGCCGAGATCGCTCGCTACATGGAGCAGAAATATCCGGTTGCAAGGTCTGCTGGCGAGCACACAGACAAAAGCGCAGAGGCAGTTGCCCCGAATAAGCAATTGTCAGACGTAACCACTCTACTGTACTGCGGGTACTACATGGAGAATTTCGTCCGATGGGAGCTAAATGCTTACCTGCTGCCCCAAAAAGTCAGCAATCCAATACCGTCTACTTTAACACGATCGGTACTGACATTGATTTGACGCAGGACGAATCCGGGGCACTGTTTGTTTCGACTCGAGCCACGCCTTCAACTCCACTTGAGCTCTTGGACACACGCAAAGATGTTGGTTTGTACGTTTTAGCGATACTGGAGCGTCAACCGCAAACTATTCAAGGGCCGCCAGTGCTTGCAATTTCTGAGAGGATGGACTTTGACAGCATCTACAAAGTCATCAGCAAGGTCGTAGGGCAGGACATTGTCTATCGTCAGTCTGCCGAAGGGGACATGGAACAAAATGATCCTGTTCTTGGATCGATCTTCGAGCAGATGTATGAGTTTTTTAATGAGCATGGCTTTGCAGGAGACACCAAAATGCTTGGAAGGGATGAGGTGAGTGGTCTTTTCGTCAAAACATTCTGCCGTAGACTGACCAATCATTCAGATGGGAACTCTCGGCAAGACGACATCTTTCGAAGAGTTTGTTCGACGACACAATTGGGAGGGCTTTCTTAATTAGGGATATCTTTCGGTTGCTGCGATTGTACTCCATGCCCGTTCTCAGTTGTATCAAGTACCAAAGGAAAGAAAGACCACTCCGCACATCCGTGATCCCGGTCAATAGAGCTAGGCGATATTGAAGTAATAGAAAGCGCTCATGTCAATTCTTCACTGATGTCCAGGGGTGGTTCCAGATCGAGCAAACCCGAACACAATCATGCTGGTCATGTTGCATTTGGACGTGACTCCCTCGACGCGACTATCATCAAATTCCTTGGGCTTTCCTTGTAGTTGAATATCGGCAAAATGTCCACATCCTGCAAGCCAGCCTCTTGCAAGAAGAACACTCTGTCCAAAGCAATCACCGACTCCACAACGCGACAAAGCAACACCGACAACGTCCACAGGATTGCTGTTTCAGCAGATCTGTGCTGGTACCTCTCCTCGTACTCTGCAATCTCTTCCTTGGTAACGTCCTTGCTAATTTCCAGCTTTAGACTATGCAGAGCCCGAGCGGCATACGCTGGAAAACTTTTCAGATCGCCATTTCGGATCCCCCAGACTGGTCTCTGTCCTTGTTTGACCAGCTTCTTGTCGTACAACAGCTTCTCCAATACAGCGCGGTACCAATATTTCCTTGCAAACAAGGAATCGGGATTGTGTGTCCAGTTTGTGGGAGCTTGGCAGCCTGTTATCAAAGCTGAGGTTGACAGTTTGAGATTGTTGAGTCGCATGAAAGAAGAGATTGGAAAACCAAGAGAGTTGGAGGCGGAGAGGGGTGAGATATGGTTGTAGCAACATCCTACTACTGCGAGACGTGAGATACATGGGACTGTGGTCGAAAGGCGGATCATGTGCTCTGAGAGTGAGCCACAAGCGTGAAGGCCGGTAAGCAGACATCTTTCTCCAGCAGCCCATGTCTCGATCTCTGCGCCGAGTTCGTCTGTGCTTGTGACGAAACGTGTGAGGTGCGTGATATGATCTCCTTCGACAAGTCCAGCTTGTTGAGCCGCTGCTTGGGAGCCTTCAATCTGTTTCGAACTACCGTCAATGGCAAGAACCTGAAGTCCGCACGCGGCTGCAAGAGTTAATGAAAGATAGCCTTGCCCGCTACCAATGTCGATGACACGAGTAATTCCATGGGTTTTGCAAACGTGGTTGATATAGCGAGCGCCGGCACGGACTTCCGCCAGCTTTTTGGTCACCATACGACTGGTCATGAGCTCTGGCACCTCAACAGGTGGAATCTCTCCAGGCAAGACCATTTGCCCGCGGTCAAGACTCAAGTTTCGAATGCGTTCAAGCCATTTTGACAGACTAGGCGGGCGACCAGGTAAGTCGTGTTCTCTAGCTTCTGGTTCTTTGCGCAAGCTGTTGATAAGATCCCTTTGTGCTCCTTGCGCGCTGGATAATGTCTCCCACCAGGAGGTCCATTCGGACGGCAAACTTGCCCAAGCATCGTAGATGAACGCATCATTTACATGTATTCCGCCGGTGATTTGTGCCGAGAGCGGTTCATGCATGAATGCAATCACGTCTTGTGCATACTCATGAACATCGTTGTAGCCTGATGGTAGATTGACCATTGCGCGAGCGCGTCGGATCGAGAATTCTGAGATTTGGTCTCTGCGACGAGCTGGAGGATCTTGAACCTCATGCAGGGATGCGATCGCGGAGGAAGCGGGCGGTCGGGGAAGAGTCCCCGACGCAGCGAAAAGTCGGCAATGCGCGCGGCGGCTCGGCGGGTGCGGTTCTTTTTTTGATGTTTACTGTTTGCGATTCTATATGATTTACTTTCTACAACATATAAGTAGAAACCGAAGAAAGGCTCTCGTTTATTCTCAACGCATACGTTCATTTACATACTGAGACTATCACCATTTGTACTGATCAGGCTGCCCGTCACATTGGCATCGCGCATGCAGTAAAGATACGCCTCTGCAACGTCCTCCGGTTGTCCCAACGTGCCTGTTGCCATCTTGGGCTCAAATAGGCTTCGTATACGCTCCATCTCGTCGGCTGGTAGATCCTTCCAAAGATCAGTCACTACCGCCCCGGGGCTGACGACGTTCACACGCAACCGTCTCAGCTCCAACGCCAGCTGCCGACCAAGGCCATGCAGGCCCGTAGCATAGCCGCCACCAAGGTCCGGTCCTGCAAAGGCTTTTCGGACACCGAGCCTGCCGTGAGCGTCAAGCTGCTGCTGGCATGCGAACGAATGTGACTCGGAGTCAGCAGCTTTGCCAAGAGCAATGGCGCGCAGTAGCGAACGAGGCTGGCTCGCTGAATGGACCCAAGGGTCGCATCGGCGAGTTTGGCATTGGTGATAGGGTCGCCAACGGTGTAGATGACATGGTCCAGAGGTGATGTGCCGTTGGAGCTAGCGTGGTTCAGGCGGTTGGAAATGTTGGAGTCCAGATTTGCCTCGTCGGCGAGATCGCATGGAAGGCCACTAATGCGGGCTATGGCAGATGGATACGAGCCATGGAGCTTCGAGACGACTTTCGAGGCTCGGTCAGGATTGAAAGAATTGATCAGGACTGTCGTTCCGCCCTCCAGGGAAGCTTCTGCTATGCAGTATCCGATGCCTATGAGAGAAACGTGAAGTCAAAATGTAGACACAGGACTTGGAATGGTAGAGGGTGGATTGCGTGTAAATCACCTGATGAGCCACCGATAATGAGGACTTTCTTGCCCTGGAGCTTGTTGTACTTTACCTGATCGGTCACGTCGAAAGATGCGAGCTCGCTGTTTTTGGTGTCGCGGTAGGGAAAAGAAAACACAGCTACTGACCTGGTACTTGTGTGATCTGCAAGTCCCATTTACATGATCATGCAGCTTTTATAGGTTGTATAGGTGTTCCCACCCCTATCATTGGCCTTGGACAGTCTGCTTTCCAATGCTGTAAGTGCAGTCGCGCGCTTCGGAGTTAACGTCTCGGTCGCTATCATGAACGCGAGCCGAACGAGTGACATCACAACAAATAGAATGGTTAACTTTTTCGTTTTGGAACCCTAGGGCTTCAAGGAAGGACCTGATTTTACATAACAAGAGGGCATAGCGACTGAATGAATCTCGGGCTGACGGTCTGCGAACCTGTTAAGTCCGTACATACGTACGTTGGTCGGCAAAAAGGTGTCATTTCGCACCCCACCAGAGACCGAATGTGCGAGTGTACATCCACACTGCATGCTCCGCAGTGCTTGACGAGGTATTGCCGTGGCTGCGATGAGACGCCTTAGCCTATTATAAAGTCTCAAGTGGGAGCGGCATTGTCGTTGAAGAGGCTGGCATTCGACACTTGCAAGAAGATCAGACAGCGCTCGTTCTCCATCCACCATGACGCTTCCTCTCAGAGACATCAGTTTAATCGACACTACCAACCATCCTTACATCTTTGAGCAGAATGTCAGTGTGCAAGTCCAGGCAACGGGACTGCCAGTTCGCGTCAACGTGTATCGCCCCAAGAGAAGTGGGAAAGTTCCTGTGCTACTCACTTTCGGACCCTACGGCAAGGATACTCCTTACGCTGTGTAAGTCGACCCTTTCATTCTATTTGCAAGCTTTTGACGACAATTGGTAACGGCGAAGCAGATTCAACGCCAAGTCGTTTTCTGATGTCAACCCCAACCAGAAAAGCGAGCACTCCGCGTGGGAAGCCCCTGACCCAGCATACTGGACTGAGAACAGGTATGCTGTCGTTCGTGGCGATGAGGCAGGGATAGGACAATCTCCTGGAAAGCTTGACACCTTATCACGCCGAACTATCGAAGCATTCCACAATGTGATTGAGTGGGCTGCTGACCAACATTGGTCTTCGGGTAAGGTCGGCCTGCTTGGTATCAGCTACTATGCGGCTTCCCAATGGAGTGGTGCATCTTTGAACCCTAGAGGACTGTCTGCTATCTGTCCTTGGGAAGGCATGACAGACTTCTATCGGGACATCACAAGGCATGGAGGCATCCTATCGAACGCGTTTCTCAAATCTTGGTGTAAAAAACAAATTGAACCCAACGAACTTGGCCGCGCTGGTCGAGCGAAAAGGGGCTGGTGCCCGGACACGATCGAAGGCGACCTGCCAGAGTCGGAGATCGCGCGTACTCGAAGGCATATCCTCGAACGGCCAACCACGTCCCGCTTTCGTGACAGTGAATGCTACGCTTCCAGAACATTTGACCTTGCCGACATCAAGGTTCCAGTATTGTCGGTGGCCAACTGGGGAGGGAACTCATTGCACCTTCGCGGCAACATACAAGGGTTTCTACACGCCAGATCCGAGTTCAAATACCTGCGCACAATTTTTGGACGTCATGATACTCCACATTTCTACGACGAACCTGTGGAGCTCCGAAAGGGATGGTTCGATACGTGGCTCAAAGGCGATGACAGGATCGGCTGGACACAGAAAGGAAAAGTACCCGCCGTCAACCTCGTTCTCCGAAGGGGTAATATTGGTGTCAATAACACTGCCGCTGAGGCGATGTACGAGTCTCGCGACGAGAATGAATGGCCGCTTGCACGTACTTATTACAACAGGCATTACCTCAGTGTCGATGGAAAACTACAAGAGTAGAAGGATGCGACTTTCGGCAAGGTTTCGTACAAGGCTCTCGGCAATATCCATGATCAACGTTTCGTCCAGTTTACTACAGATGCTTTCGACGAGCAGACTGAGATCACCGGACACGCAGTTGCTCACCTGAATGTTTCTGTGACCCAGGAAATGGGCAGTCCGACCCCTACAGACATCGACCTGTTTGTGACGCTTCGATACATGGGTCCCGATGGCCGAGAGGTCTACTACACCGGTACCGTGGGCGATCCAGTACCATTGGCAAAGGGTTGGCTTCGTGTGTCTCTACGTCACGTGAACAAAGAGCATCCAAAGCATCGTGAATGGCTCCCTCACCGAGACTACACTATCAAGGATGCTTTACCGGTCATCCAAGGAGAGGTATATGTGGTTGATATCGAGATCTGGCCAACCAGTGTCGTCGCCGAAAAAGGCGGCAGGATTGTCTTTGAAATATCCTCCGGCGAGACTCAGGGCGCAGGTATATTCTTGCATGACGATCCAGAAGACAGGTGAGTTTCTCGTTCAACGCGAAGGATTCAAGCAGCAGATGCTAATTGTGGACATAGGAAGCCGGTTGTCTTTCAAGGCATAAATAACATACATTTCGGCCCTGATTCGATCAACTACATTAGCTTGCCTATCATACCCTGATAGTAAAGTTGCACAACAACGAGATATCTTTACTGCGCGAAGGATAAGGAAAGAATTGTAGATTTAAGGCTTTGATCCTCCATGAAGACAAATGTAACTATTAAATTCGAATGAACTGAATTCGAGACTCGCCATCTCCTAGGCGGAGACATTAGAAAATCCCCATTTGTCCGACCATCGGGCGTTGACGCTCTCTTGCAGAGCTTGCGGGTAGGAGTGCTTGAAAGAAGCTTGCTGCCAGTTTTGTTCGCCTTGGTATTCGGATGGAAGAAGTGCGTCGGAGACCACCTTACCACCGCGCGCGGGTGCTGCGGTTCCATGAGACATGTATGGAATGAGCGCAAATCCAACGACCTCGTCAAAAAAGGTTTCGTCGGTGCCAGGGCGGCAACGTGTCGCGAAGGCGTAGCTCAGGTCGAGCCAGTCATATACGTCGATATCCGGGCCGACAAGCAGAAGTCTGTGGATCACCAGACCTGCCTTGGTCCCGAAAACTAGATCTCCGATGGTCTTGCGGAAGGCTTCCGGAGCTGTGTTCATCGCTTTGAGTTTCTCGATATCCACTTTCAACGCCAGCCAAGTCACTTGTGTTTCGAAAGGTGAGAACGCATCGGTGATTGGAAGGCCAGCATCTTGGCAGATCTGGCGAATTTGGGCTGCAGCTAAAGAGCCGATCATAGTATGAGTCTCATCCGTGATGCGGCCGCAGTTCGACACAGGCAAGATGGCCCCATTCCTATACGTGATCCTGTTGACAGTGTACTTGGGCCAAGGGTGAGTGTCGCCAGGGAAGACATATCCGTGCATCTCGCCAAATGGGCCTTCTGGTGCCGTTTCCGTAATAGAAAGAGTACCTTCCAGAACGATCTCTGCATTGGCTGGAATGTAAAGATCGTTGGTGTCGCACTTAACAACATCTAATGCTGTACCGGTCATGGCGCCGACGTATCCAGACTCAGAGACACCATCTGGAATAGGCATTGATGATGCCATGATAGCTGCTGGGGGAACTCCGAAGGCAAGTGCCCATGGGACATCCTGCTTCTTTTCCTTCCAAAGCTGGTGGATTTGCCAGATGTGTTGGGGCTTGAAAACGAGGCCAGTCAGATGGTTCTCATCATGAACCATCGCACGAGCGATCGACCAATTTGACCAGGTGCCATCTGGCGACTGCACCACGTGCATGCCATAGGTTTGAAGGTATTTACCCCCGTCGGCTTGATGTAGCTGTGGGACTGGAAGGGTAGTCAGATCGAACTCTCCCTTCAAGAGCCTGTTTTCTTTGACAGGTCCGTCGTCAACGATCCGTGGAGGGATTGGAGCGGAATGCGCTGAGGATAGCATGGTATCCATAATGCCTTTCATCGATGCAGTAGGTGGCAGACCTAAGTGGCGAGCAAGACGTCCATACTTCTCTTTGGAATTAGAACGAAGAGAAGCTGGGGCTCCGAGAATCTTCCAGAGGCCGTCCTTTGAACCTTTCAAGTTACTGAACAAAGGCGCCTTATCATCAGTCTCGCATACTTTCCTGATGATGGCGCCCACCTCGAGGAAAGGATCGATTTCATCAACGATCTCGATCAGGTCGTTGTCATTCTTCAAGGCTTCGACAAATGCCCTGAAACAGAGATGTGGTAGACTCTGGTTCGATTGGGAAAGGTGGTGGCTTTTGTCGATTTCCATGTTTTCAGGTCGTGGACTTTTGCTTGGGCGAAGGGTAATGGCTGAATGTTGGCATGTATTGGCGTGAAACGTTGGATATTATATACACTTTGCCGAGCGGCACGCTCAGGACTGATTTCAGTCTCGTCTCCGAGCGTCAACAGCCTGCTCGGAGTCCAGTTGTGGCGGATTTACAGTACTTCAGCGAACCGTATTAAACTTTCCGATCGTCGGACAGTAGAATTTCCGATCATTCGGACATTAGGGAATGCGTTATTCCGAGGCTGCTTCTCATCACATCCAAGGAAACAGAAGAACAACGGCATTAGCTCGTTAGTAGGCCCTGAATAGAGTGGGATCTTCGGTACCTTTGAAACTTTCTGCGAGACAGCCTTGGTATATCTTTGTTACTGAGCGCCATTTCCTTTAGAACATCTTCTATAACATTCAAAATCGCCAAGCCATGTTCTCTCTCTCTCGACCTGCAACTCCGCAGACAACACCCAGTCAACCGGCTTCTCAGGCTGCAAGTGTTAGAGACGATGCCGTCAAACACTCTGGACTGGGCCCACGCAAGCGCATCTTGATCGCCATGACGGGTGCGACTGGAGCTTCCCTCGGCATCAAGCTCTTGCTAGTGCTGAGACGCCTGCATGTCGAAACACACTTGATTATCAGCCATTGGGCAGAACAGACCATCAAATACGAGACCGACTACACACCTACCAACGTCAAAGCTCTTGCGGATCAGGTTTACTCCGTACACGACCAGGCAGCTGCGGTGTCCAGTGGCTCTTACCGACTTGATGGAATGATAGTCCTGCCATGTAGCATGAAAACACTGGCTGGAATCAACTCAGGATTTTGCGATGATCTCATCTGTCGCGCGGCTGATGTCATGCTCAAAGAGCGAAGACGTCTAGTGTTAGCAATCAGGGAGACGCCATTAAGCGAGATACACTTGAGAAACATGCTAGAAGTTACGAGAGCTGGCGCCATTATTTGTCCGACGGTAAGCATAAAAATTCTCGTTTCTAGGGTATATGGATTGCTAATAGTCTCTACGGTCGAAGGTCCCAGCCTTTTATACAAGACCCGACTCTATTGATGACATGATGGATCAGATGGTGGGTCGGTATTGTGACCTTTTCGAGTTGGATACGAATAGCTTTCAAAGATGGGGCGGCATTAAAAAATAGGATTGCACTTGTTCTTAGCGTTTTCTTAAGTCACAACTTGCGTGAGATTCCTCTGATCGCCATTTCCTCTCAAACCTGTTGAATGTTGGCGGACTTATATATGAGGCTGTAGCCCGATCAAGAGCGAAAGTCACCTCGTGCCCGATTCCATAATTCTGAAGATGGGTATATTCGAACGCGTCTCCAAGCCGAAGAGTGAAGGGTGATCTGCAGAAAGATAGTCTTGGGGACAAGCCGTAGCATCGAATGTTGAGCAGCTTTCTTCAACAAACTATGATTAGGTCCTTCAGAAGGCGCTAGTATCTCACATACAATCCAAGGTCCTTCCTTATGATTAGAGCTGCATTAATGCTTACAGCCCCTTGCGCTGTCTACTACAAGTACATCGCCATACAAGAGTCTTCCTACATTTCTATTTACGGCTCAACTTACTGAGACCATAGGCTCTCTAGAATTCGTGATGATACACATGCTGGCACGAACATAACCATCTTAAGATCAATTTCACAGAATGAGGCCAGTATCATACAAGACCACGAAATCATTCATCGACTCAGAATCATCTCTATTAGTAAGTCTCCCGTACATCAATTTTATCCGTAATTTTCGATTCGCTTCAAACGGATACGCCTGCCGTGGGCTATTCACTTGGTGTAACCATCGCATCTAGATAATTGCCGATTTCCGCTCCTTGATCTAATTGCACCGCAGTACCTAGGATACCATTTGGTCGAAGAACAACAATGCCTCCAGCAGACGTCGATATACAATACCGATCAAATGCTGAATGGTCGACATCGTAGTAGGCGTGTCCAAGTTTCTGAACGCCAAGCACCTCATCAGGCTACAACCCAGGTCCAGCAATGATAGTGAGGAAGTTGAACGCTTCTGTCAAACGCGAGGTAAAGCTTTCTCTAGAATCCAGGTATTGACGTAAATTTTCCAGTGAGTGTCTAGTCCGCAACGGTTCGCTGGCAATTACTAGGATCCAGAACTTGCCCTTGTTCTTCGTAAGCTCATAGAGCCTGGTGGGCAAGCGACTTCCTGGCTTTCGCACCAGTACGTCAGGACCGCATCTACCTGACTGGATGGACGCAGTGTCAGATGACACATTCAACAGTGTATCGGGGGCGTACGATACGCCAAGGCCGATGGTGAACTGGGATGAGGACTCCAACAAGTCATCCAGGACGAGATTGGGGTCTTTACTTCCCGTCTGGCCAGTGTATGATTCCGGAATGTGACCAGAGATAAGAGCCGAAATCGATTTGTCAAGCTCGATCAGGTGCTGTGCAACAGCGCGACGCTCTAGGGAGTAAGTCTCGAGGACCTCTGGCTTGTACCATCCCCTGAGAACCCTTCCGAGTTTCCATCCAAGATTGACTGCGTCATGCATACCAGTGTTCATACCTTGCGCAGCACCAGAAGAATGAGTGTGACCGGCGTCGCCTGCCAGCAGAACGTACTTGTCTTGTTGAAAGGTTTCGGCAACCTTCTGTCCGATGGAATACAGGGTCCACCAGTCAACCTTGACAAAGTCGATCTTGAATGGTGCCATGGCTTTTACTGCTTCCTCTTTGACGATCTGTTCAGTGATCTTGTCGCCGTATTTCGAATACAGCTCTTCCGTTAGGGCGGATCCTATTCGCGTCCTTCCGTGATCTAACGCGACCCAAAGGACATTACCGTGAGTTGGAGATTCAACTGCGCCAAAACTGACTCTTGCGTCCGGCATATCGGTTTCGATGACTGCGTCAATTCGGACCCAGTGGTAAGTTGTCCTCTCGCCTACAAACAGGATACCTGCAATGTGGCGAACAGATGATCTTCCTCTATCAGCACCAACAACGTATTTTGCCCTGAACCACACAAGCGATCCGACCTGATCAGTTGCCTGTATAAAGACTTTGTGGTGCTCGGCTCCGGCCTCTTCGACCGTGAAGTTGTTTAAAGACCATCCCGCACTCACCTGGCCACCCAGGTTCTCCACAGCGGACCGGAACACATCCTCCGAATATATTTGACGGATATTCAGGCCATAGTCAAAATAGGTATCGCGCATTCTGCTAATGAAGTCCCAGCCGCGACCATGCACCTAACAACCGTCTTTGAATGTGACGCTGCCTCTTCCGATAAATCCAACCTGCGTCATTTCTTCCATCAGGTCCAGCTGATCGAGCATCTCGTTCGTTCTTGGGTAAAGCGTGCTTGCGCGACCATACATGCTTTGCTAAGTTTTGTCGTATTGTTCAAGCGTGAGGATCGAAAGCCCAAGTCGTTTGAGTTGGTAAGATAGCAGAAGGCCTACTGGCCCTCCACCACAGATGACGACGTCAAATTTGGGATCCGCCATTGTTGCGTTGCTCTCTTTGTCTCTCAGAGTTGTGCCAATCAAAATCGGGCGAATGGCTTGAAGGTAGTAGCGACGACGTGCTAGACTCGAAACACAGTATGGACTTCTGGTTCTTTTGACTTTTGACATATATCCCGCAACTTGAGGCGTAGCCGACGCGGATAGCTTTGCCGCCATGTGATTACGCGGTGGGGACGAAGAAAATTGAACTCCGACACTCCAATGTACCCAGCAGACTCACTTCCCTCTCCAGTGGCTCTCAGCCTGATGAGGTTGCCGATATATCGCGCAGACATCGGAGTCGGTCGGCTTGGTGACGTACAGAGGTCCGAGACTCCGAGACTCCGAGACACCAAATCAGCGGGCTCTAGACAGGGCAAGAAATCCGAACTCGACGATGGATTAACGCCAAGGTGGTGATTTGCAAGTCATTAATTTTCCGACAAGATTACCGACTTTCTTCTCTCCGACCAGGCTACAATCTCAACATGCATTCACCATCAGCGAGCATCCGTTCGACACATGGGGGGACCCGTAAGAGCTGCGAGCACTGCCGTGGCAGCAAATTGAAGTGCAGCCGCACTCTGCCATGTGACAGATGCGTCAAGCGTGGCCACCCCGAATTGTGCTTCTACAGCGAACGGAACAAGAAGGGAGCAGCCAACTCTGGTTCATTAGGGAACCATGCATCGCCGTCAGAGTCGACAAGAGCAGCAAGAATGGGCGGTCGTACAAGTAACGTCGACCCACTTGCGCCTCTCGGTACGGGCCTGGGCACCAATTCCGGTATGCATCCTATGGAAGACCAGGTCACGAGGCAGCCATATCTGGGCGCAAACTCGCTACCTCGCTTTTTGGATGGCGAACCGTCTGCCAGAATGCCAGCTCGTACCATGGCAAGCCAAGGTGTTCGTGATGCCGTGATGCCAATGTTAGGAGCAACACCACTGTCCTGCTCCCCTTTGTACACACCAAGCAAAGATAGCGAGAGGCAAACCGTGGCGCGCTTGTGCCTTTCGCTCCCTCCGAATAGAGACATCATCAAGTAAGTCTTCGCTTGTGCCAAATTTACTCTGAGGGGCTTCGTACGGTCCTGTTCTGTACAATCACGGTAGTCAGTTGACGCTTCTTTACACGTGGCTCTTGCGGAACTCGCCATCGCCCATTGCGCTCTAACAATTTGTGAAAAATCCGTGCTGATAATGCAACTCTGCAGACTTTTCCGTGTATATCAGATGGATGTTCACCCCTTCGTTCCCATAATGTCAAGCCTACCCGAGTTCGAAGCCGATCTTTGCGAATATGTGCAAAAGCACAATAGCGCTTGCTGTAGGACCTCACTCACCCCTCAAGATCATGTTCACTGTCTGCTTCGTGGTCAGTCCATGGCATGGGTGTCGATTCTCTTCGGTTTGCTTGCCTGTGGCACACAATTCTGCGGCGATTCTGCTTCTGAAAGACAGAAGAAATGTAGCATCTACGGTGAGAAGAAACATGCAAGTCCGAGAAAGCTATGAGTATTTGCTAAGTCAATCATGCAGCCACATGTGCTCTCGAATCGTTGCAACTGGTGAATTACTTATTTCAGCCTACATTCCTCTGCGTGCAATCCATGCTGCTGATAGGATATGTTATGCAAAACGACATGCGACCGCAGGCAGCGTGGACCTTCCTGGGAATGACAATCCGTGCAGCTCAGGGTCTTGGCTTTCATGCTATTAGTGAACATTCATCTCCTGAACGTTCTCTGTGGTGAGACTCTTGGCCCCATGCTTCATTAACCTATTGCTAAACAGAATTTGACGCCTTGTAGGCTTGCATTGGTACGACAGGACAGCCTGCTGGCGCTATGCTTCGACAGAGTGGTGTCGTTCCCCCAGGATGCCGTTCGTCTAGATTTGAGTGCCTCTGGCCGTCTCTCGTACCAGTCTGCCATGGATCATCTCGCCGATCTGTCACTCCGCACCGGACGCATTGCGGCAGAGCCAAGTTCGCACAGCTTTGCCTTACGACGCGACTTCGCAGCCGACGTCGAAACCATCAGATGCCGGGCCATGCAAAGTCGTGGAGACACGTCCAAGCCTTTAAAAATCCAGGAGCGATGCGAGATGTATCATTTGGATCTGCATTTAACTTTCGTAAAAGCTTGGGTATGTCGGCCCTCACTGGGCAAGCCTTCACTTCCAGATCCTATTGAGGACATACGGGACCAACTTGTGGCGACGTGTTTGCAAAGTCTGCGAGACTGCCTTTATGCATTCGTAGGGCTGCAAACACTAAGTAGCTACGCTTGCCGGTCGTGGTCAGTGATTCACAATGGACTCAGTTCTGTCTTGGTTTTAGCCCTTACGGGCGAGGCGAACAATGACGGCCACCTCCGGCAGACATTCAAGAACCTGCTTGACATGTTCCAGGAACACCAGCCTGCCTCAGGTGATCAGGAGCTGAATACATCAGAAACCCTCAACCTATCCGCTCCGTATACAAGAGCCGTCAAAGTGCTGCAGAAGATCTGCATGCCCGATAACCTTCAAGCAGTGTCAGAACCAGACCATCAAACTCTTGAGAACACGAGATCTGGGCCACCGGCTACTGTTGATAGAGATGGCGCGATGTATGTTACCGTAGGAAGTTACGAAGTGCTGAAGAAGGCTGATCAATGCAGGCAATACAACGAAAACCAGTCAATCCCCGAACCCCTTGATGCTGGCGATCGGGAGCTGGATTTCTCACTCGATGCTAGCAACTTCTCAGCTGGAGCCCCTTCACTTGATTTATTCGACTCTATCTGGTAAGTCTAACCACAAGCCGTGTATAATAGTATGATGGAAGTGAATGTGGCTGTATCGATCCAAAGAGGCAGCTTTATTCCCCTCGACACCTGTCTTCACTCTTCTCTACAAGACTTTTCTAATATGTTTCAGGCCTTTCGATATGCTAGCAGGTACTGATTTAGATAACTTGCCAGGCTTGTTGTAGTCTTCCTGAATCAAGGGTCATGTTCCGGATACAATGTTTGCCGACTTCTATCTACGTCCCGCTTATTCAAGTGCAAGGTGTCATGAGCGGATGGGAGCCCCCTGGCACCAACTTAGATGTAGCAGATGTAGGACTATTCGGCCAACACCCGGACGCATTCGACTTCACGCCAGGGTCACAGCTCCCAGGCCGAATACTGCGCTGGAGATGTCCGGATGCTGATAAGTATGTGACCTCTCCCGACTCTCCTCCTAATACTCTTCCATGAAGCCATCAGGCACTAATCTGAAGGGAGACTGGGCGTCTAACGATCCGGATCTGACTGGTGCATCTGGCTTGGCCTTCTTTGCCAGAAGACAGAGTCAAACCGTCTTCTTTTGCAGCACTGACCTCTCATTTGACCCGACACAACTGGCCAAGAAGCAGGAGCATCTCTGTCCACACTCACGCAATGGAACCACATCCACCTGAGCATCGTCCAATGAAACGGGAACAGGCCTATCCTTTTGCTATGCTAGAAAGTCATCTGTACTCTCCTGGGGCTTTTGACGCCCCGATACAATTGACAACCCACGAGAGTAGAAATACTTTCTCTGAGATCTCTTTAGGCGAAGAAGAACTCAAACTGAATTTCGAGAACAATCCATCTCATCGCGCCCTTGGCCAAGTCATACATTTCATCCCGCTACTGGCCAAGACTCGTTCTACCGTTGTGGATTCTCGGAAACTACGATCCCACTTCAGACGGATGGTCGAGCTCTATCGGGCTACCAAGAATGGAATGTAAGGGCTGGTACGCCTAAGAAGGAACGCTGGGCACCGTCACAATATCCTAAAGGAATTACTGCTGTACTAGGCATTGTCATGAGACCCGCAAAAAATTCCCCTCGGGGTTTTGTAACGGTGCCCAGAGCTCCTTGGCTTTCTAGTTAGTGCGCTAACAATCCTTCAGGATCTTACTTCCTGGCCTAAAAGATTTGGCATGCTCAACCGCCATCGATCTGATCAACGCAGAACCCACAATACAGCGGTGGTATGCTGATACCATGTAGTTTCATACTGCTCGGTTGAAGATGTCCTGGCAGATAGCCTCCGCCTTGTTATGACGTTGGGGTATTCCAGACGGGTATAAGTATCTGGCTGTGTTCCTGATTTGTCCGCCTCTTCTGCTCAGTGAATCAAACAACACGGCTTCCCTCGATCTTCATTATCTATTCAACTCCAACAATCAACGCCTCAATTACAAAACACACTTCTTACACTATGCACTCCATCACCCCCGTTCTTGCCCTCGGCCTCGGCCTCGCTGGAAATGCCATGGCCGACTTCTCTATCTACTCTACCTACGCCCAAGGTATTAGGGGCGGCACCACCAGCAGGTACAACCTCTACTCGACTACCCCCTCTTGCGACGACGCCGAGGATACTGGGTTTGGCAGTAGCTCGGATCTCAGCAGCGGCTCTGGCATCCGCTGCGACGGCAACGATAACGGATGTACCGGCAGCGGCGGAAGTATCAATGAGCTCGAGATGCGCTCGGGCGACATGCACTGGACATACTACGGGGACAGCGGCGACCTCGTCGACACTGACCTTAACCTCATTGGCAATTGCTACATTGACCAGAGCGACGATTATTCATGCAACCTCGTCATTGGCCTCGTCAATGGCAACCGCATCTTGTACTGCGAGACCGATCAGACGCCCGAAGGCCTCAGCAACTAGGCCACGTTAAGTACCTCGGGTTACCAAGGCAGGCTACTGAGAGTGGACAGACTAGAGGAGTAACTTCTCAATGTTTGCCAAGGATGGGGACTACCGCGTGATGTTAGCAGATGGCGGTGCGTGACGAACGATTCCTTGGGCAACCATGGACAATGGAACTTTCGTTGAATTTCAATGTAAATTAGTACGTATCTTGAAAAACCAATGTGACTGCTTTCTAACTGCTTGTTTTCGCTTCCTTCTCCCCATCTTCTACCCTTCGCGCCTGTTCTACCTGTCCTTGCGTAACGCATATCGAGCACCCGACCTTTGTTCAATCTTCCAGCCTCTTCACTAGCTCATCTTCATCCGTCCATAAAGATGACTTACTTCACAGAGGAAGACCAAATAGTATCATTACCACCTCGTCGCTTATGTTTGCTGCTATCCCTATGATCTTCAGCACGACAATGCCGGGTAAGCATGCCACCATCGATTGATTGTCTCCCTGCACCACTCTCCTTCGCACATGACTACCTCGGAAAGCAACAAAATGCTGTCCCGAACACTGACCCTTCAGGGAAATCCCCTGAGGTACCGCAAAGGCCTATGATTGCATCCGAGAAGAAGACTAGTGCTTGGCCAAAGCTTCAGTCTGCTCATCATCGCGAGAAATAGACATTCGCATCGGAAAAGCGCTGTTGGATCTTGTACGTTGTTTAGCTAGCACCATTACATTCATAGCCCATTCGAATGTGATGCTGCCAGGCTCTCTTTGTGTGACGCGCAACCCAAACAATTCCTTTAGCTAGACACTCGACACATTGCTTCTGGCTAGGCCATCACAGGAACAGTGATCCTCTCGGAGCTGGAGACTTTCTGTATCGCTTTTTAGAATGATCAGCTCTGGAGCGGTAACGAAAAAAGGCGGACCAATACTTTCAGGGCTGTATGCATTGGCTGAGCCCAAGACCGACCGGTGAAGAGAGCATACTTTTCAGATCATACTATCACTCACCGACCATTCTGCTGGCTGCATCCACGAGTACGCTGATGTTCCATGGGTTCTTGGCAAGGGCATAGCTTGTCTGTTCACAACATTTACGTAGGATGAGTAGGATGACGCGATTGAAAGGCTATGGAAAAACGTTAAGTGCCCCAATTCGAAGCACCAAAGGAACCTCAGTTGGTTCAGCTGGCACAAATGATTGTGTTTCTCACAGCTGAAATGCAGTGCCATGAATCCCTCAGGATCGAAACATGGCGTCTCTATACAATAATAAACATTCGACTATGAACGTTACACTCGAAGCTTCAGCTGAGATTCCCCTTGTTTCAAACACGTTACTCCATATATGCCTATGTAGCCTTATGCTCACTCTATAGGATCGCAAGTGAGTGACGATGTCAACGATAAATCCCGTTGGGCTGCACCTAGGGGGGCGTGGAATCCCACTTGAGGTGCCTCGATTGTATTTAAGAAGCGATTCTGGTCGTCAGTCCCTCGACAAACACTCATCTTCACACATATCAATCAACATTCGAAGACACCACCAAAATGTCAACAAATACGCCCAAGAGCCATTTTCAATCATGAAGTCCACGCTCGCCCTGACCATTACCGCTCTAGCGGCCATTGCTAATGCCAACAGCTGCGTTCGCCAACAGAATGGGGCCATGAAGAAGTGGCTCGTCCACGGACCAACCGGCATCACGAACATTGCTGCCTTCTGTGGCGGCCTCTGGGATAATCTCAAGAGCCACCCTGGCTGCCCGCCAAGTCAGACTTTTTGCGGCGCCGCCGGTGAGGATGATCACGTGCAATGGAATTTCATGAGCGGGACGGGGTGCCATGGCACGGATGTGCAGGAAGTCTGGTATGCTGCGACTAAGAATGACCATGGGCCGATTGACTGTTACGCTTGGGGTATGGTTGCCGCCCCCAATGGCCCCTTGAGTACTTGAGGGGAAGGTCAGTTGGTGGTGCTTGCAAAGGGAAGTGGCGAGACGCGAGTTGCGATGCGAACCCTACTGTCGCTTACTTTGGACATTTCGATGAGACTTTGGATTTGAAAGCAGGGATTTTGTCCAGCTGCCTCTATCGCTTACGGACGGAAATCACAGTCATTTTGAGATCCTATGGAAGATATATCGCGATACTGATCTATTCTAAACATCGTGCTTTGATAATTCTGAAAGCCGTTGCACGACCCCATGCTTGCACACCAAAGCAATGACAAGTCCAAAAAACCTTCGACAACGTAGCGCCATAAGTCAGTATCTGAAAGTAGTTGCATATGAATGATCTCACATAAAAACCCACAATGGTAATCCAGTCTATCAGCTAGGATTGAGAAAGACCGCGAAAATTCGAAACAATACCCGTACCACGCCAGAAAATCCAATCATCGCGAAAGAATCCCATCACGTAATGTTTGGGTCGCCTTCATGCCACTAGTACATGATACCAACAGCAAGAAGAAGGCAAGGAGGATGGATAAGCACCTGCTTTTTTATGAGGCTTTTGAGGCCTTATAAGAAGAGTTCAAAGGTCTGCATAGGATGATCATGCGAAAAGACAATAGTGATCGCTGTATCTGCCTATTATTACCTATTCTTTGTCCAAGCCTTCTAGCGCTCTTAGCTATGAAGCTAGGAAGCAGAAGTAGGAAGTTGAATTTGATAGAGAAAGAATACGAATTATAGGAATAGACAACGTAATGAAATAATAGAAAAGTCTTTCTTAAAATATATATACTAGTTAGATAACTCATAAATTCTTAATAAACCTATTTTTTTCTTTATCTAATACTTTATATATAAT
>JAPHCH010000133.1:0-123959 GCA_030772445.1 Cladosporium sp. MBC 237
GTTTCGGGGGGGGGGTTGGGGTTGGGGGTTGGAGGGGGTGAGGAGGGGGGTGAGGAGGGAGGGTCGGTGGGGAGGAGGAATGAGGGTGCGGGGGGAGGGAGGGTGTTGGCTGGGTCTGAGGAGGTGGTGGTAAGGATATCTTGCTGGCATGCCAGATGGACAGAGAGTTTGTCTGTCTCGAGAGGGCGCTTTTGGCTGACATATGGAAACCTACAGGCTCACACGGAACCTCAGAGCGAATGCCCCCCTTCACCTACGGAGCCTAACACGCCTTCGGACAGTGGTGGAGAAACGCACGGGTCCTTCTCTTCCCTCATCGACTTCGACCCTTCATGCCAGCAACAACCCCAACCCACCACAGCACCACGATCGAAATCAAGACAAAAGAAAAGGGCGACCCGGGAAGAATATCCTCCTGCCCCCGCCATACAAATCAAAGACCAAGTCGAAGACTACGAACAACAACAACAACAACCCCACCCGCAACAACCCCAAGCCTCACCTCCCCCAACTCACGCCCAAACCCTCCTCCTCCGCCTCCGCCTAGCCATGTACAAAATCCGCACCTCTCAAATCGACACCCCCTTCTCCCAACTCCAAACCCACCAAACCCCGCAAACCCACGCCTCCAACCGCCGCGCAGTCAACGAAGCAGTCGAAGAAGCCGTCGCGTCTCTCAGACGAGAAGCCATGCAGCGCATGCCCCAGAGCTTAGCTCCGGCGCCATCGCTAGTGCCGGGGCCGCTTTTGCGTCCGACTGCGTACAGTAGTCGGATAGTGCAGCAGCCGCGTCCTGAGGAAAGGAGAGTGGAGAGGAAGGTGCCGCCGGAGAGGAGATTGCCGCCTTTGGCGCTTTTTGGGAGGCATGGGAGTGCGCCTTTGCCGGAGGGGATGGTGGGGGAGTTTCAGTAAGTGAGGGGTCGAGTTTGTATTCTTCTTTTTTCGGCAATTCACGACGACGACGAGGATGGGGATCGGGTGGGTTCCTTTTTTGAGGGTCTTTGCGAGGGCTTTGGTGGCTGTGTATTCTGGCGGGATTTCTTTTTCTGGTGGACTACGAAGGTAAATGGAGAGGCAAAGCGAAGGGGAAAAGGTCAATGGAAAGACATGCATTTTACGATGGCATATGGCATGGAGACGGGAGGGGATGTTTGATACCATGATTATTAACTTTTAGATTTTCGCGGCTGCTGGCTGGGTATTGGGGCTGAGCGATGTTTTGACACGATTCATGTATGTAGTTGATATCATAATATGCAACATTTTTTGGAGGCGGTAGTTCTTGTTTGGACTGGCCGTTTAATAACTCTTGTACCCTGGGACATCATTTGATGTATGTAGCCAACAGCTCTTGCTGTTTCTGCCAAAAAAAAGGTCATTGATTGCAGAGGGAATATGGGGGTTTAATATTTATGTTTGGTTAGGCGATGGTTCCTTATCTTTTCTCCTTCTCTTTCTCTTTTTTTCATTTTTCTTGCCCCTTCAATAGGTAAATTAAACTTCGAGGCACAAGTAGACATTTCGTAAGGGGCTTGCTTCTCTTCCCCATCTCCCCTCCTCAGCCCTACCAGATTTGTCCAATGCCTGCTCTCGGAAGCCTATCCGCGCTACAACTTCCAGCTTTGATTAGCCTTGCCATCAAACCTCTAATCGTCACTTCATCACTCGTGTATCTTTACTGTTACCTCCATACACTGCCATGCCGGCATTTCATGACTACTGTCTCACTTTCGCTGGCGATGGCGAGAGACTCTGACATACATTCCCGATCACGACCGCTGTAAATAGACGCACTTACCTTCGCCTGCAGCTGTCATGGCAGACAAGGTCGAAGACGTCGCTCAGCAACTGGCTCGCAGCATCTCGGAGCGCATCCCAACGGCGATCCATGAGCTTCTGCAGAGGAACTCTCACGAAAGCATAGACAGCTTGCACTTTGATTGCAATCTCACTCTTGGAAATGCCTCTTCTTCGCAACAGGAACTCCCAGTGCAGGTCATTTCCGTCGACGTCGCCGCCTTACTGCAGCATTTGGTCCGCCAAGGAGAGACGAACAACTCCCAATTGCCTGCTACGGCAAGCGAACGTCCTCCTTTACCATCTCCTGAGCCCGCACAAGACCTTCCACCCGTTAAGGAAGCTCGTAACTTCAGACCACGCTCGGCTTTGACATCGCCAGCCCCAACCCCAGAGACACCAGACGAGAATCCCTCCAAAAGGCGCAAAGCAACAGGAGGTCTTCGCGTCGTAGTCGCCGCCAACGCCGAGCCAATCCCCGGTACGGCCACAAACACCGCCCGGAGACTGGAAAGTGACGTCCGCGTCTTCCCCCAGCGCAGGAAGAATGTCGGCGACAACCCCGTCTTCCAACCCTCGTCGCTGCAGAAATTCGTCAAGGGTGTTTGGGAGAGTATTTATTCCAGCATTCGTATGGATCCCACCGAGGTCATCGAGCAATGGCAGACTATCGAGTCGAACGGTCAGCCGAAATTTCTTACGAGCAGCGAACATGAGCTTGCTAGCAGAGATAGCTCGTTGGTGGGTGGCACTTTTGGCAGAATGAGTATTCTTGCTAGGAAACTCAGCCAGACCAGTCGGACGTGTAGATCGCTTGAAGTGATTGTGCAGGCTACGTGGGTCAGGCTTTTCGAAGACCGTGTGGCGGAGTTGACCGCTTCTATGGGCAAGGAGAAAGCGAAGAAGTCTACCATTGCCGAGGCGTGCCTTGACTTCCACTGGACTGAGAAGGAGCTCCGGAATAAAATGGGCGTCTGGCGTGGCTACTATGACATTCAGAAGGCCGGTGGCTGGGCCGCTCTGGTTTTCGCCGGAATGGGTCTTTACCGCTTTTGCAAATATCGAGTCTCGTTCAATGAGGAGACATTTCAATCTTTGCGCGCACTGAGACATAGATTCGAAGTCGCCGCCGATACACTACATCCTCGCTGGAGGCAGCTGCTAAGCATCGTCGGCGGTCCCACAGAACGCAAGTACACCGGACACCCACACGACTACGTAATCGGCACACCCAACAACGAAGCCCTCCCGCTCTCCATCACCTACCAGCAATGGGACAAAGACTTCAGCTTCACGCACCTAGACAGCTGCCAAATCGACGAAGAAGCCTGGGGCCTCTACGACCCGCGCGTCGTCCACCGCGCCCACACCCAAGGCTCCCACACCTGCCAAGTCTGCCACGAGCGGCAATCCGACGAACCGCCCCAGAACAACTGCACCTGCTTCCCCAACCTCTACCCGCAAACCGCCACCCACAACGCGCCAGTGCAAGTCTACCGCACGCCCAACGGCCGCAACAACGGCCTCATAGCCTGCCTGCCTTTCGACCGCGGCACGGCCGTGGGCGAGTTCGTCGGCCAGATCACTTCCGGTCTGAAGAACCTTGACGTCATGGTTGGGCAGACGGACTCGGGGCATTATCAGATTTGGCAGGGACGGCAGGGGAATTATACCAGGTTTGTTAACCATTCTTGTCAGCCTAATGGGCAGTATGAGCGGTTCATGTGGATGGGCACGCAGAGGATTGTGCTTGTTAGTAAGGGCATTGAGGCGGGGGAGGAGATTACGGTGGATTATTCAGATACTTATTGGAAGGTATGTTTGTTGTTGTTGTTTTGTTTTGGATTTGAATTTGGTGGTGAGAATGTTATGGCTAATTGTGCTTGCAGAATCTCGACAAGGAATGCCTCTGCGGTCAGCCCAAGTGTCGATACAGGAATCGACCACATGCTTTGACGCTGCCGAAAGCTGTCACTACCTGATCTCTTACTTTCGAGCATCCATCTCTATGAAACCTTCTATCATAAGGATGGTGGAGGGTCTTCTACGAAGATACACACACATCCCATCGAAGAGCTCACAAGCGCTACTACGCTAAGCTGTCACGCCTCGAGTCCGCCGGCACAGTCCTAGGCTTGAACTTTGTGTGGAAGTTCAACTGCCTCACGAACCAAGCGTTATAAGTCTCCCACTCCGTATCAGGCGTCTCGAGCTCTATCTCGAAATTCCTGAGGAATGTTGGCACCAGCTTGTAAATCTCCAGCAGACTGTTGCAGAGCTGTCAGCATCTCTTCGGAGAACTCTTAAGGGTCAAGATTCTTTTCTTACCTGATGTTCTTGCCAATGCAAGTCCGGGCTCCCGCGCCGAACTGGAACATCGTTGCTTTCATCTCTTTGAGCTGCGCAGGAGAAGCTTGGAGCCAGCGCTCGGGTCTGAAATCGTCGACGTCTTCGCCGAAAATTTCTGGTCGTCGATGTACAACCCATGCGTTGATACCGACTATGGTGCCTCCGGGGATTCGTTCGCCCAGGATTTCCATGCCCTGAGGTGGCACGATGCGTTCGAGGATAAGTCCTGGAGCCGGGTGCAAGCGGAAAGACTCCTGGATCACGGCGTCGAGGTATGGTAGAGTCTGGCTCTCCTTCCACCCGACTTTGTGGTAGGATTTCTCGGTTATGAGTCCTGTCCGGGCGGCATCGTCGAGTTCTTCCATCAGCTGCTTGTAGACCTTAGGGTGTTTCAACAGGTTGTAAAACACGCTGCTCAAGCTGATCGCTGTAGTCTCCGAGCCCGCGAAAACCATACTGTTGCAAGAAGACAACACCTGCTGATCCGTCATGAACGAAGGGTGATCATGCTGCGCCTGCGTGAACTTCGTGAGCAGATCCACACCCTTGCCACTCCCCTCATCCGCCTCACCCGTCTCGCGAACTTTCTTCATCTCCCCCTCCCGCTCCGCAGACTGCTTCATCGCGAACCTCGTAACCGGAAACACCGTATCAGTAACCCCCCACCTCTCCAACGCCAGCCTCAAAGGATTCTTCTGCCACACGTAATCCAGCACCGGCATCTGGCCCACGGGCCCAGCATACGCCAAAAACCGCCCAATAAACCCAACAATGCCCTCGACGTCTTCATTCCTCTCCACGAAACCCAAGCGCTTGCTCCAAGTCAAATCGCCAATGACGTCGAAAGCGAAGAATTGCAGCCACTGCGAGAAATCGCAGGTCCTCCCCGTTTCGAGGAAGAGTTTCTGCGTTTGCGAGATGAAAACATCCGTCGTGCTGTCCACCAACGGCTCATAGTTGACCAGCGAAGACATGGAAAAGGCCCCATTCACGCACCGCCGGTATTTGGCGTGGAAGTCCTCGTCCGTCGTGCTGAAGAGCGAGTAGATCGGTCGGCCTTTGGAAATTGCCGCTTGCACGGGGTAGAATTCGGACTAGGGATTGTGTTAGTGAAAATGCTTCTTCAATCGTAGATATCTTGCCGGAAGCATGAGACTCTTTCTCGTATCTTACCTTCACCATCCCCTTATTCAGCCCATAAATCGCCTTAATCGCCCTCGGATCCGCGAAAGACAACACGTTGGGTCCCAAGCGCACGATGTCGCCATACTTTCTGTGCAGCTCGATATGCGTCCACTGTGCTTTGCGGCCTCGGACGTCGAAATAGCGCCACCAGTTCGTGTAGGCTGCGAGGAAGTGGCCGGGATATTTGTGCAGGCCATTGTGGAATTTGTTGCGGAGGAGGTGCAGGATTAGGAGGGTTGTTAGGATCAGAGGATAGTAGGTTTGGAGGAGGGGGAGGAGGGAGGTGAGCAGCATGTTGAATTTTGCTGAGGGGGGATGTTGAGTTGGGTTGGGAGGAGGAGGGAAAGGGAAGGGAAGGAAAGATAGTAGGGACTGCATTTTATTACTACCTGACTGTATCGCATGGCTCTGCGTGGATGTGTTATCGGCTCGCGGCACACTTCGCCCAGTTTTTTGCGCGGTTGCGAACGAGGTCGAGGTCACGGCAGATGTGTGAGGCCCGGCAATATCGGTATTGCTTTGATGGCGGACTTCGGTTGTGTAGGGCTTTGTTTGCTTTGAGAGACGTCAGGTACGTAAGGTAAGGTAATCTAGGTACTCTAGTCTTTCTTCGGCCGCCACGGCAATTGAGATCGTAGGCTAGGAGGGCCTGCCAGGTCTGCGGCTGATGCGAAGACGCGGCAATTGGATCGTCTGGCTTTTCCTTTAGGTGGCACGGAGGACGTCTTGTCTTGTAATCGCGCGTAGTGGGTTGATCGACGGTTGGCTTTCTTCCTAGGAACTTGTTCGTAGGATACAGTGCAGCACAGTAGTGACTTTCTCAGGTCAAGAGCAATAACAATGCCCATCTCGCCCTCGATCTAATAACATCCAGCACGTACTTCCCTCCACCAAACACTACTTTCCCTCACACTACCTCCTACCGTACCTTATCAACCACCTCCACTCCAACAAGCCCGTACTGCAACTGCCGAACCATCTCGACAATCAACGATGATGCCCGCTGGCGTGTGCTGGACTCGCCCTGCCCCCAGACGGAGACTTCCCCAGCAATTCAGCCGCCTCCACATCCATCCTGGCTCCTCCGCGTATCCATCGGCAGTTGAGGTGAGGTCCATCTGCCGTGGTTTCTGGCGAGACATACCTTGCACGACTTATCTTGTCGTTTCGTTTCGGAGAACTCGCGGTGCGGGAACTGGCAACCTCGTTGGGTATGAGAAGCAGGTGGGTGCTTTAATTACAACTATGAGGCCATGTGATGACAAGGACACCAAGATCGAATCAAAGCGCCAGAAATCCCAATGCAGGCAGCACAGTGGTTCGCCGTGGAGTTCTTGCGTTGAATAAACATTGTGAGTATGGAAGTACGAATTACGGAGAGAATTGAAAAGGGCTTTTGTTCATCATCAAAATAAAACGAATATTATCTAATAAAAAGGCCGTGTGTGTCTCGCTCGCTCCGAACACCCCGTCATAGGTAGCACACATTACCAAGAAAGCCAGGGAATTCTCCTTCCGAAAAGCTCTCGATGCCGTTGAGGATTCTGTCGTCGTCGAGCGAGGCGAACTCATGTCCATCAATGATGCTCGCACACCACAAACTCTCAAGCCGTAGCATCAACCTGCATCACCTCACTAGACGGAATAGCCGGCACGACAGTCTCAGGAACAGGCAAAGCCGGAATACCAGACTCCTCCTGGGTCTTCGAAATCTCCCCCTCACCCTCAACCACAATCCCCAACCCATGAACCTCCACACTCCCCTCGCCCTGCAAACTCCCCCCAGCGCGAGCCCTCAGCGCAGCCCGCTCTCGAATCTCCCTCTCCTCGCGATCCAAACTCCTCATCTGATCCCCATTATCGCCCATCTCAAACCTCACATCATCCGTCGCCAACTTCGCCCAATCCAAATGGCGCGCGCACTTCTTCTTATCGCACATGCGCACCGCGACGTGGATATTGTCGTCGTCCTCGTCGTGGTCCATCACCATGTGATCGCCACCGGGATTCTCCGTGGCCAGAGTTTCGAGCTCGAAAGTTTGCTTGCCGACGGGGCTGTTACGCCATAGAGCGAATTGTTCCTCGTTCCACTCGAGGCGTGGGTCGAAACCGCAGTAGTCTTTTGGTTTGAGTTCTTTTTCTGTGCAGGCGCGTGAGGCGGCTTGTTTGACCATGTTGATGAATTTCAGGCGGTCTTTGAGGAGTTGGTGGCGGAGGCGGGAGGCGTCTTTTTTGGAGGTAATTTCGGCCAGGGTTTGTGTTTCGGAGTCCGTGTAGTCGCCTTTTTGGCTATCGGTGGTGTTGCGGTTTGGTGTCGCGGGAGGACTCAGAACGCCGTCGCCTAGTTTCTTGAATTCTTCAAGGGATGGGGTCGAGTCGAGAAGAGCGCGAACTTCTGCAGGTGCGAGAACACCGCCACGGGCTCCAAGCTCGGATGATTGGGAGTCTGATGGGAGTTGGTGGCCAGCTCTTTGACGCATGTTGCGACTTTTCGATGCGTGTTCGCGGCCGCGAGAGTTGGCTGTCATTTGTCGGAAGAACGTCACACCGCATTCGTCGGAGCAATACTTGCTGCCATTGCCTGTTTTGTTCTTTCCCATACGAGCGGGTTGTCTGCAGCCAGAGCGGCGACATATGCGCTTCCATGTCGTTCTCCCAATACCTGCCTCTGTGCAGCGTGGGCACATATACTTATCGATGAGATGCTTGTCGCGCTCTTCGATGCCGACGCATTTTCCATGAAACCAATCATCGCAAGTTCCGTCGCAGCCAATCATGAAAGTGCCCGTGTCGGGTCTCTTGCAGAGACAGTAGAGATCATCGCTTACTGGTGTACCTTCCTCTTCCTCCTCCTCTTCCTCCTCTGGGTCCATGGACCCGGAACGATTTGATGGCGCAGGAGACGAGTTCACTGGTGTACCTTTGCTGCTTCCGCTCTTACCAGTAGGTCTAGAGACACGAGATGAAGGTGTGTCTCCTCGAGTAGACTCAACCTTCCGCTTTTTGGCAGGCGGGGCCTTCTTTGAGGTTGTTGCGGTACCTTTCTTTTTAGGCAATGGGCGCTTCTTTGGTACAGCAGGCTCGACGGTGGCATCCTCGGTGGAAGGCATTGGAACGGAGGACTCTCGCAGTGGCGATTGGTGCCGGGTGCTGTTCTCACGCTTGAGCGAGCTGATTGCCTTGGGTGCTGAAGGATCCATGTCTGTCACTTGGAGCGAGGGACGCCTGGCATCCACTGGAGAGGTAGGTTGTGTGTTGTTGTGTGATTCTTGCTTGATCTGCGCTGGTGACAAATCGCCTGCGTCATTTTTGGTGGTGTTCAACGGATCAAGGGCAGATGGAACAGCTACTTGTGGTGCTGTTTGCTCAGCAGCATACGCATTGTCACCATATTCATTTCGTGCAAGTGAGCCTGGCGCACGCGTTGAGCCGGGAGAGAGCTGCCGATCACTGATTGCTGAAGGCCGTCTCTTTTGATCCTCACCATTCGATGTCACATGCTGCAATGGAGGCAATGTGAAAGCGGCATCGCCTGGCGTCGCTAGTGATGGTCTCCTCTGATCCGGCGACCGCGATGCCACATGATACTGGTCCAGTGTAGGTGAGCTCATCTTTCTCTGCTGATCGGCAGGCGGCGGCGGAGGCAACTCGATGGAGGCGTTATGAGAACTACCAGGTCGCTGATCAACAGATCCCCGCTTCGTCTGGTGTCCAGCATCGGAAGCTGTATGGCCGTTCCATTGTGCTGGAGGTGGTACGTTGCTGGCGGAAAGGGAAGACAGTGCCTGAACAGCGTCTTGCGACTGGGGCGGACTTGAACGGTGGTGGCTACTCGGAGGCGGCGAGTACTGCGGGAGGCTGACGTGATGCTGCTCAGGCGATTGCAGCTGCGGTACGGAAGGCAGAGAGTCTTTACGCTGGTCGGTGGGCGAAGGTTGTTGATCCTGTGCTTGCGCGTCGGCGTTGTTGGCGGACGAGGGATTGAGCAGCGACGAGAGGCTGAAGGACATGGTGGGCGGTGTTGCTATGTGCGCATAGCTTGTGGTGAGAGGATGGTGTCGTGATGCTGTTGTCACAGAGGATGCGGTGATTGATATGTACCGCGGCGCATTCTTTGATTAATGTGAGAGGAGTTATTAATCAACTTTGGCGTAGAATTAACGCGCGCGCTGGATGGGACAGCAGCAGGCGTCAGCTCCTCCGGGGATGATGCTCAAAACCCCGCTAAAGCCACTGTTGGAGGACCACCACGGCCACACACACTCTCTTTACTTCGTCACCGAGAAATACCTCACCTCACCTCACTCGCACCTCACACTTCACATACCTCAGGCTGCTACCCCCACTCAAACCAATATCACACAGCTGACACGCCGTGCATATGCACCATCTCACTCGCCTTTCCGCCTTCTAGACCCGGAAAGACTGCGGGGCTTGTACAACGCATTCATCTGCATCTGCATGCGCCTCCCTTGTCTACCACTCGTGCCACAGCTATATACCTCAGGCTACTTTACTAAAACCCATCTCGACCTGCAGTGGCAGAACACCCCAGAAAAAAATGCAGCTGTCTGACTTCGACCTCGACTTGGACGCCGTCGACTTTGTTCGACTGGCATTTTTAGGAGCTGCAGGAGGCGTGAGCATAGTTATCAATTTTCCCTGCCACGCCTGAAACACAGGCTGACGGTAAAGGTAGGTATATCTCGTCTTTTTCATTCCCGCATTGCGCTCTCGCTTCCTGGCCTATGGAGCGCGCACAGCCTCTTCTGTTTCAACTCCTGAGCAGCAGAAAGCTGCTGCGAGCAAGTCAGGAAACCCTATCGAGACTACCTTGGATTATCTGGCCACCCTCCAGGTTCCTCACAGCTGGTTCACTTCGTTCTACATCACCTCAGTTTCTTGCTCTCTCCTCTGGGCTGCCGACTATGCGCTCTCCGGGCCCCTTTCTTGGTACATTGTCAAGTACACAAACATCACCCGCGGTCCCTCGATGACCTTTCATCAAGTCGCCATCACCTGGCTAGCCGTCCTCGCTCAAGGCTCACGACGCCTATACGAATGCCACGCTTTCTCGCGTCCTTCCAAGAGCACCATGTGGATCGGACACTGGGCTCTAGGCATTGCCTTCTACATCGGTCTCAGCGTCGCTGTCTGGATCGAAGGCGTGCGAACCTTGCAGCACCACAAACTAACCCTCCTCGATCTCGCCTTGCAACCGCCTTCTCTACGCACATTCGTCTCGCTTGTCCTGTTCTTCTTCGCCTCCGGCATCCAACAAGACTGCCACGCCTACCTCGCCTCGCTCAAACCGACCGGATCGAACAACAAAGATGGCAAAGCAGACTATAAACTCCCCAACCATCCGGCTTTCAACTACACTGTGACGCCACACTACTTCGCCGAGTGTCTGATCTATCTCGCTATTGCTGGCCTTGCCGCGCCCGGGAACGAATATCTCAATGGTACTATTGCATGCGCCTTGCTATTTGTTGCTGTCAATTTGGGCGTCACAGCGCATGGGACGCACGAGTGGTACGAGCAGAAGTTCGGAAAGAGTGCTTTGGAAGGGAGATCGAAGATGGTACCGTTTCTGTATTGATTGAATCGGCTAGGCGTCAAAAGATCAGGGAGCAAGGCACTGTCGCCAGAAACAGGTTGGCAGTCGTGAGGCACCTGTGACCTTCGTGTCTGCTGGGAAGGCTGGCTGTGGCTGGACTCGGTCTGTTCTACGTGCGGTATCAATGCGCTAGAAAAGTCCAACATAATCTCGTAGCATATTCTCTGTTCAATTAGAAAGCTTCTAGAGCGAAATCCATGCTTCCAACCCCTCGCCTCACTCAGCAGGCTTCGGCGCAATATGCGGCACCTCCCTCGTCTCACGACGCGGAGGTTTGGCTGGTTTGTTAAAACCTCCACGAATTTCGACTCGATGGGGCGCTGAAGGCGGATACCGCAGGTAGGAGGTATCGTTTGGGTTTTCTTTGTGCTTCCTAGGACCAGCAAATTTCCTTGATACTTGGGGGAAGAGGTATTCAGATCCGAGTTGAGAGTGAGTTCGGGTAAGGTCTATCAGGATCAATGGGAAGATTCTCGGATTTTCGATTCCGACGTGTAGGATAAGAGAATTATAAGGCACCTGAGGATGGTTCAGACGTGTAATAGGTGTGGAATCTCTAAATAGGCATGAAGTCATCTCGAGGTCAGTAGACCCTCAATTTTCCAGAAATACACAGTCGGCAGACTTGCGTTTGACTACCTTACAATGAAAGAGCGAAGTTGCTGTAACTAATAATTCACTCTCATTTCCGGCTTGTAGGAATTATCGAAGCGGACATTTGAGAATGTTAATTTAGTCTTTTGTTTTTGTCTAAGCTACCACGTTCGTCTTGGTGCCGGGAGACTTCAACTCGGCCGTGATCCTCACTCCACACTTCGGCCGTGATATCTGTAATAGATCTCGGCCGTGATGAGATCCTCCGATATATTAACAAAATAAATTCTACTCTTTTTGTAATCACGACCTCCTCTTATTCCTACAAATCGATCATCTCTCTTTTCGTTCTACCAATTTGAAACGTATATCAAAATACATACTAAACGATAAAATCCTCTCTTTACAATGCCAACCATCGATACCACTACTCCTGCAGAGTCTACGAGCACCACGACTGTCGGTGCGACGTCTCGCAATGCCACAAAACCCCCGACTGTTTGCGTCTTGTAAGATTCGTCGCGAACGATTCGTCCAATAAATAGTCCGTTAGCATTCAAACTTACCATCTTCACACAGCTGTGGGGCCTCTCCTGGCAGCTCGCCCGAGCACCTAGAAGCAGCGAGAAAGCTCGCTCAAGCTCTACACGCAAACGGTATGAACTTGGTTTACGGAGGAGGTACAGTCGGTATCATGGGCGAGCTTGCAAAGACGCTTGTATCCCTCTCTGGACCGGACGCTGTGCATGGCGTGATTCCCGCTGCGTTGGTGGGATTCGAGAGAAGTCCTGATGAATCCCAGGAGACGAATATGACGGACGAGACTGAAAAGCCAAATTGGGTTGACGAAAAGACCTTTGGGAGAATAACGATCGTCAAGGACATGCATTCGAGAAAGCAAATGATGGCGAAGGAGGTCATTGAGGGTGGTGAAGGCGGTGGGTTTGTTGCTTTGAGTGGTGGATACGGTACGCTTGAGGAATTGATGGAGGTCGTGACTTGGAACCAGCTGGGAATACACTCGAAGGGTGTTGTGGTGTACAATGTTGATGGGTACTGGGATGGGCTTTTGCAGTGGGTGCGAAAGGCCACGTCAAGTGGTTTCATTGCGGATGCCAATGCTGGTATCATTGTTGAGGCGAAGGAAGCTGGCGAGGTGGTGGAGAGCTTGAAGGGGTATCAGAACTCCAAGGGTAGATTCAGACTGCACTGGGGACAGGAGTGAGGGCCTGAGAAGACTTTTTGTTACATGACGTCGAAAGGGTGCCTAGTAGATGAGCTTTTGACGGTAGATGTTGGAACAGGTCGACAGTTGAGGCGGGTTTTGCAGGTTGCAAGGGCTTCAATAGCGCTTGTTTATAAACGGATGTTCACAGATCCAAAACCTCTGTTGCCGTATAGTCATTGATAAACTCCTGCCAGATTTCCTGTGGAAACACGATCTGGTGTGTGTTTGACATGTTCAAGTCTTCGACCCGTCCATCTTCGGCCGCTACGCACCGAATGGCATTTCCTATCTCCCCTTCGATGTCTTCCGATGTTTCCGAGGACCCTTCCAGATGTAAAAGCGCCGTTAAGATGCGGACTCCTCTGTGTGCTATCGAGCTTGTGTGCTCTTCGCGCAGGAGGAAACTGCGTGCGAACTCGACGTGTCGACGTAGCTTATCAAAATCGTGCATGAAAGCATTTTTCTTCCTGAACAACAGTGCGAACGTCAAAGTGATTGAGCAGCTGATTAGATGAGTGAGAGTCGTCCACATCTTTCGGGCGACTTGGGAATCGAGGTCATCCGGCCATGACTGTATCTCGTCTAGTGTACGTTCTGCGATGGATACGCAAGACAGCTGCATTTCTAGTTAGCATCGAAAGGATTCTGACGGTGGCTCTAAAGCTGAAAATCATACCTGAGTGAACGAAAACCGCCTGTCGCGAAAGCTTGATAGTTGGAAATGACGATGGACCGTTAAAATCTTCGTAGGGACAGACAAGTCAGACAAGTGTCGCTGAAAAGGGTTAGAGCATGAAGTTCTTTACCTTGTGTGCCAGAGAAAGTAGAGCAATGCCTGGAGTCCGCTGGTTTGGGAAAGCACTGTGCATGCTCAACGGGCGTTTGCTGTCGAAGCATTCCCAGGATAGATGGTGGTCTTTCAGTTCTTTATCCGCCCACGTGACTTGGTTGTAAAGCTTCAATGGGTTCTGAAGAGTGGGCCTCCCAAGAAACCCAGCATCATGCATGCGATCTTGATGCTTCCAGATCACGACCGAGACTGCGGAGGGCCTTGTCAGAATGTGACTTTCAATTCCAATGTGTGGAAATCGTTTACAAACCTTCATGCAGCGAGCATGTCCAGCTACGCGGAGTGTGCAAGTCCTTACTTTCGGGCACGACTACACCCTCTCGAATAATCTGATCTGAACCATCATGACAATGAGCCGGCATCGGAGTATTGTTCTGCACCGGGCTGATCTGCCAAGTGTCTTGAAACGGGATTTGAAGCCAGTCATAGCGAACCAAGAACCACCAGATACGCTTCTGAGTTTCTCGTTCGGAGATCTCCTGGTACGACCTTGGACATTGCGAATCCTCAGGGGTGTCGGGTCCGAGTCGATGCAAATTGAGACATTGCGCAATTCTCACAGCTGAAGATAGTAGCACGCAAATGAGATCAGACTTGTCGATATTGTGGGCGATCTGGGTTAGAATGCAGATTGCTTGGATCGAGAAGATGTTGTGGTTACTCATGTAGTCAGCTTCATACAGCAGAGTGACGCTCTTGTCGAACAGGCTGCGAGTGAGAGTGGTATCTGTAAATTGTGGACTTGCAACCTCTCCCAGATGGTATGCGGTATGCTGTTCTACTAGTAAGTCTCATACCTGTGTTCAGATAGACCTCGCAGACATACTGCGATGATTGCAATGTACAGCGCCAGCCATGATTTTGTAAAGTCGTTACTCTTAATGCGCTCCTCGAACATGATTTGAAACGATGGCATGTCAACCACATCGTGCATCCAGACGAGGTGATTCTCATGCAGTGCCAGTAAAGTACGGCCTTCCGCAATGGACAGACCTGCTTCTGTTCGGAGAGAATCTTCGGCAGTGCCTGTCGGGATCGCAGTTTGGACAAGGCCAGATTGGTTTTGCTCTGTGAATTGCTTGAGTATTGTACGATGCCCATGGGCTAGAAATTCGAGGGAAGCGGCGGTCTCGTTAGTGATGCGGTCGCTTGCTTTCAGGGGATTAGCTGGCGAGTTCGCGGATGATTTACTGTTTGCAGCTCTCATCCATAGAGACTGTGAATCATCAGCCGTAACCCTGGAGTCTCTTGCGGCCGGAGTAGAAGAGAATTCGCTGCGGGATCCATCAAGCATTGTACCACGATAAGGCTCTAATACTGCTCCGAGAGCCTGACTCCCTGAAATGTCTAAGCCCGTAAACGAGTCCGTCGGCTCCGAATGAGCACGAGTAGAGCTGGAGCAGCGAGATGCCTCGTTTTGCTTCACGGGAGTTGCTCTTCGGGGCGTGCTGCGCTCTTTCCGAGCAGCAACGGCGACTGGCTCGCGATGGCAAAGATGACTCTCATTTCGGAGTGTGCAAGTTGTACAGGGAACCGTTTTAGAGCATCTTATCTTGCGCCGCACACAGGAGGTACACGCTAGGTCCGTTCTTTGGCTGACCCGGGTGACACTCTTCGGGGGCATTGTTGAGTGAGGAAGTGGACATTCTTGTACCTGAGCCGAGAGGGTTTGCGCGAAATGCTGGAAGACTCCGAGACTCCATCCTTCGCGGAGAGAATCGTGGAGAGTGGAGACACAAGATGCGCTAACCCATCCAGGTTCTCTTGTTTTGACCCGTCAACTTATGATATCGGCCAAGGACTAACGTCTTTTGTCGTCTTATTAGCATCTTCAATTTGTGAGCGTGCTTTCATTCCCTTCGCTAAACACTGTGGTGTCCTTGAATTTCCACACTCCTAAATTCCCCGACAAGATGACCAGGGCGACAGACGGGTGCCTTCGGTTTGCTGGCAGGAGCTATCGGCGTGCTCGGCGTAGCCTTGTGAGGGCTTGCTTTTAGAGGCTGACTTGTAGAACAAAGTTTTCCGCCACATGTCAGGAGCGAAAGGTAAAGTTGCACCTCAGTACCTTGTACTGTGGCATATGTAAGCAGGGTGGTATAAATATGCCGACGACAAGCGAGATGTTGTTGCTGCTGCCGATGCAAAGGAGAGCCACGGAGGCGTCGAGCGTACGCCTTCGCAGCAGAATCTTCATCGAGCGTAAAGTGCTTTAGGTGCAACCATCGTTATCGCTATCGTTCAGTCAGACTGCGATAATCTTGGTGTTTACAGGGACCGATAGATGCGCATGAAATACCCCCCACTGTTCACCACGTGCCCATCGTTCATCTACGCATGAAGCAAGAAGACTGGTCAATTCTACCTAGGCAATCAAAGCTGACAAGCCTAAAGAAGCTTAGAGCTTAATCCTCGCCATGCACTCAACCAGCAGCGTCTTGCGCCCTACTCTAATCCTCGAGCTTGACCTCGATCCGGCCATAATCGGCCTTGGCCTTCATGACCGACAAGAGTCTCCTCCGTCTGACACATTCCCCTACGCATACATAAACCTCATCGCCACTTTCGAACATGAAAAACATCACCCCAGAAGCCTCACCAACCATGGACGACAGAGCAACAAAGGAAGTCATGTACGATGCGGAAGCGCTTGGAGGGTCCGAGACCAACACCACATACCGCGAGGGCGCTATCGCTGGTGAAGGAGGCGAGACAAAGCGCGGTCTGAAGAGCCGTCACATCCAGTTCTTGTAAGTCGCATGTCGGCAAGTCATCACATTATCTCGCGACTTCAACTGATCGCCGTTACAGAGCACTGGGAGGTGCCATAGGCACAGGCTTGTTCATCGGCTCTGGAGCAATCCTTAGTCTTGTTGGACCAGCTCCGCTTTTCATGGGATACCTAAGCATGATGCTTATCGTTTACGTCGTTATGAATGTACTCGCGGAGATGGTTACCTATCTTCCCATGAGCGGCATCACGGTGCCCTACTTTGTTGGGCGCTTCGTCGATCGATCTTTGGCTTTCGCCACTGGTTGGAATTACTGGTATGCATATGCGATCTTGGTAGCTGCCGAAGCGACGGCTGGCGCAATCATCCTCAGCTACTGGGACGCCGGGATCAACCCAGCAGTTTGGATAACGATCATCTTGATCACAATCCTATTGCTAAACATCATCGCTGTGCCCTTCTTCGGTGAAGCCGAGTTCTGGTTCGCAAGTATCAAGCTTATTACTATTATGGGCTTGATAATCCTCGGAATAGTGCTCTTCTTCGGTGGAGGTCCCGCACAAGAGAGCCGGCTCGGGTTTCGGTATTGGAATAATCCAGGCGCCTTCAACCCTTACCTCGTCGATGGTAACACGGGCAACTTCCTCGCTTATTGGACTGCTTTCGTCCGTGCTGGTTTTGCCTTCATCACATCTCCAGAACTCATCGCTTTAGCCGCCGGAGAGACGGTCGCACCCAGAAGGAACATCCCCAAGGCCGCCAGGAGGTTCATCTGGCGTCTAGCTATCTTTTACGGCATTGCCTCTCTAATCATCGGCGTGATCGTTCCATCCGATGATCCACGTCTCTTGTCGCCCGATTCCAACGCCAGCGCTTCGCCTTTCGTGATCGGCATCCAGAATGCAGGCATCCCGGTTCTCAATCACATCATCAATGCTGCTGTCCTCACATCTGCCTGGTCTGCAGGCAACGCTTTTCTCTACTCCGGAAGTCGCATTATGTACGGTATGGCTCTGACCGGTCAAGCTCCCAAGATCTTCTCCCAAACCAACCGCTACGGCGTACCTTGGGCCGCGATTCTCGTCACGTGGGCATTCGGTCTCCTAGCATATCTCAATGTCTCCAATTCCGGAGCCGAAGTCTTCAACTGGTTCGTCAACATCTCGACCATTTCCGGCTTCATCGCCTGGATCGTCATCCTGATCACCTACATTCGCTTCCGCAAAGCCATGATCTACAACAACGCCCTGGACACTCTGCCGTTCCGCACACCATTCCAACCATACGCCACTTGGTTCATCCTCGTTGTATTGATAGTATTGACAATCACGAATGGCTTCCATGTTTTCTTCCCTGAGAACTGGTCTGCCGCCAACTTTCTTGCGGCTTATATCACCTTGCCTATCTTCCTGGTGTTGTACGCCGCGCATAAGATTTTCAGGCGCACGCCGTTCGCTATCAAGATCAGTGATATTGATATCATGACGGGAAAGAAGGAGATGGATGCGCTTGAGGCTACTTGGACTGAGCCTGTGCCGAAGAATTGGCTGCAGAAATTCTGGTTCTGGCTTGCGTGAGTGAGATCTGGTGATCTCTTCTCCCAACACGAAAAGAAATTGAAGCATAGGTGGGAGCTGTAATCGCAGAGTGTCGTGTGATGCATGACTTTAGTTAGAGCCTCTGACTAGAGCACTAAATGATAATTATTGGTCACCAAATGTTGTCTCTTGAGCACAGAGGCGACGAAAATGTTCCGGCTTGAGACGAACGATAATATCGCTTTCGCATTGCTTTAAAGCTGTGACGCATGCTTCCGTGTGACATGATCTGACTTCTTCGTATAGGCGAGCCGGATAGGTATAAGAACCGTCAGGATTCTCTCGCCATCTCATCAATAGGAGGTAGCAAAACATCAGAAAACATTCGCGCGCGCCTCATGTATCAACTAAGGGCCGAATCAACTACGCCGTTCCACAGCATGCTCCCAAGTCGACAGCCGACACTCCTCCGAAGTTTCGCGAACCATTCGCCTCGCCGCGCGACGCAACCTGACCCAAACCAAACATCTGCATTTGATCTCAAGAAGCTTGGAGCAACGCCTACAGTACGCCTAGTGGTATATGGAGCCCTTGGGGTTGCTGCTATTACCGAGACTGCGTTTTGGTGCTCTTGGGGATGGGCAAAATTCGTTAAGAAAAACGACGCGGCGGAGACGGCATGAGAAAGAGGAATCCTCTTATGGCCCTTCTTTCTAATACTTGCTTTCGCGGGACTTCAAACTCCGTCTCATCTATCGAATATATCTCAAACTACCCCACACACCCATCTAGCCTTACAACTGGGCTGCATCAATCATTTCTTGTGGCTCCAGAACGGCCTTCGGCACTGGGGAAGTGGAGATTCCCCCACGCAATAAAGAGCCTCAATGGTCCGTTTTGTCCGCCTAGTCTTTCTTCTTCCTCGGCAGCACTGTTCATTTGAATCGCCGACGGACAATTCATTTTTCCACTAATGTAGACGGAGATTGTTTATTGTTCTTTGAGATAGGCGAGGGCATGCTGTAGCACTAAAAAGGAAGTTGAGATGGGGAAATATATATACTAGGTGAGCTTCATGCTGTAAGTCCATTCAAAATTCTGTTAGACACAATCACTGGCGTTGTGATAATCTTGCTTGAATAGCAGCTATGATACCACTGTTCCTCACTGTCGGCCTCGGCGCTGCGGCCGTTCTTGCCCAAAACTCGACAAAGACCTGCACCATCCCATCCAAATACGCATCATCTAATGGTGCTGATGACGATTCGGCCGCTATCAATGCGGCTTTTGAAGATTGCCGGACCGGTGGCACAGTCGTGTTCAGCGAGGGTGTAGACTACAACGTGCACCAACCCATCAATGCGACTGGTCTGAAAGATGTCAAGATTCACCTCTACGGCAACCTTCACGTTGAGAAGGACATCGAAACCACACGCGAAATCGTGACTTCTTCCAGCGCCTCGACGTTTTATTGGCTCACATTCGCCGGCGAGAACATCCACCTCATCGGCGCCAAAGACATCAGAAATGGCTGGATCAACTCTTACGGCCAGCAATGGTGGGACGCCAACCCTGCGGGCAGCACTGGTATCTCAGGCCGTCCGCATCTGATGCTTTTCGACGCCAAGGGTGGAAGTATAATCCGTCACAGGTCTCGCAAACCCGTCGCTTGGAACGTGAAGGTCCTTGGAAGCGATATTGACATTGAGGATTGCATTGTTGATGCTGTTTCTGACAAGTGGGAGAGTTTCCCGTTCAATACTGATGCGTTCGGTATTGCGGCGAAGAATGTCAGGATCAAGAACCTGGTGGCTTACAACGGCGACGATGCGGTTGCGATCAACAACGGTGCTGAGAATGTATATGTTTCGGACTCGACTATTGGATATCAGACGCACGGTGAGCTCCACCTTCATAGTTTAGTCGGTCTGAATAATGTTACTGACTTTTGTTTACAGGTCTTTCCATCGGATCGCTCGGCAAGAACCAAAACTCTTACCAAAAGGTTTCGAACATTCACTTCGACCGCATCACTGTCGCTGGTGGCCTTTACGCAGCCCGTTTCAAGTCTTGGATCGGAGGCCAGGGCCTTGTGAGCAACGTATCCTGGACCAACATTCATATCCACAATGTCACATTCCCCATCTTCATCAACCAGCAATACGTCGACCAAAACGCCGCAGGCGATGCCGAACGTCCCAACAACTCCAGCGTCATCTTGGAAAACTTCACCTTCGCCAACTTCATTGGCGACATCAACAGCCACGATGCCGGCGATGGATCCTGCGCGACTGACGTGAGTAGACTGCCCATGATGCTGATTAACCGACTTGACTGACCAATTCATAGCCGTGCTGGTATGATCAGGGTCTTCCCAACCTCAAACAGACAGAAGGCATTGTCCTCGAATGCAACACAGAAACCTCTTGCAAGGGATTCGAGACTTCGAACATCAACATCTACCCGCAGAAACCGGAGGATCCCAGTGTCATTTGCATGCACCTCACGCCAGAGCTCAACCCTAACTTGGGCTTTGAGTGCGCGAACGGCACTTACGCGCCTTTCTGATGGATGGTAAGACGTGCATAATAACATAGAGCGATAGATTCGATATCTGACCGTTGATGTTAATCTTCTGGGTAGTTGATGTACTTCTTTATCTGACATGTGTCTTCATTAGTCGTTTCTATCGCTCTATTGCTCTATTAATATTCTCGTTAATCATGACTTTGCCAGAATCTCCCGTTCCCTGCGGAATCTGACGATTGCGATCAACACCGTTGAGGCGAATGCCAGCGAACCGGCAAAGAACATTGCTGGCCTGAAAGGAGCGAGCCCGTTGTCTGATCCACCACTAGCTTCGAGGATGTAACCGGCGATTGGCGATCCCTGTGTCATACGGTCAGCACTTTGATATTCATCGACAGAAGCGTTTTTACTCACCATCGCGTAACCTCCAGTCCAGCCGGTGAGGATCATTCCCATAGTAACAGACATTCTTGCAGATCCAAAAATGTGACCGACAACAGTGGGAATCATGGACAAGAATCCACCCACGGCGATGCCACCAAGTAGTACAAAGGCGATGGTGACTCCAAGCGTACTCGCAAATGGCCAGACTACGAACATGCTGGTTCCAAGCAACGCCATGGATGTGAATAGGACGTTAAGTGCACCCACTCTGTCACTTAGAACACCAGAGCCTATGCGTCCTATCGCGGAAGCAGCATTGAATGCTGCTGCCATCGCTGCTCCGGTGCTGGAAGATAATCCGATGGACTCTGCGAACAAGGGCATGCAATAGGGAGGTACCAGGACAGCGAATGTGCCGATGGCTCCAGCCAGGAAAAGCAGCACGAATGTTTTCGATCGAAAGAGACTCCTATACCATCCTGTCAGAAACAATCTCATGGTTATACCGGGCGACAGGGTTCATTACCATTCGACAAGACCGGAATGCTTGTAAGGTACTCTTTCTTGGATAGCAAAAGCAGCAGGCAAGCCCGTGCCTGCTACAAGAAGACAGTGGATTCGGAAGGTCCAAGCAATGCCCAAATGCTGGATGAGAGTGTTGAGGACAACACTCACGATTGCACCACCAGCGCCACCGCCAGCGAGGACAATGCCGTTAGCAAGGCCTCGTTTGCGGAGGAAGTATTGTGTCGGAGCGACGGCGACTGTCGTGAAGGTGAGTCTGGATGTCCATGTTAGCTCGGTGTGGTGAGTACAAGCGGGCATTGATCAGACTCACCCCATGCCAACTCCCATCAAAACACCGTAGGAAACGAACAAGGCCCCAATGTTCTTGTATGCGACGCTGCTAATCGCTCCACTAAGGCTCATGAGGAAGATGCCAAACATTGCCGTCCATCGAGTTCCGAAGAATCTCATTGCTCGGGCGTACAAGATCGCAAAGGCGGTGACGACGCCGGCTGCCAAACAGCCCACGAACATGAGGTTCACCGATGTCGAAACATTCTCGTCGAGCAGACCTTTCTGAAGGACTCCAAAAGATTGTGCAGTGCCAATGGACCACCAGGAGACAACGGTACAGCCCGCGAGAACAATCCAGCCGTGGCCACCATCCGGTATAGAGAGGTCATCGTCCTTGGGTAAGGGGTCGCCGTGGTCCTTTTCTGACTTGGGGACTTCGTGAATGCTCAATGGCGGGGAATCTTGATCCTGGCTGTCATGCCTGTTGAGAGGCCCTGGAATAGCGTCTGGACCCATGGGTACGTATTCAGCCACAGGATTGAGGCGTTTGCGTTAAAATTAAGATTATGCGTCGCATGTTGGAAAAGGTACGAGGCCAAGGTTAAGTAGTATTCGAAGACGGCCATGATTTCGTCAGAGATCGGTGTCATGAAGAGAACATTTACACGGCGCCGACGTCCACTCCGAAGAATCCATACCGTTTTCCCTTATCTTTGCTGCGAAATAGCGTAGGGCGCGAAGATGTGTACAGACTTGGTGCGATTTGGGTTTAGTTACACACGGAGTAGTCAAAAGTTGACTCCGATTGACGTTCCGCGCCGGCGTAGTCACCGCACGTGTCAGGCTCGGCGTCGACCCGTCCTTTATGTCTCCACCTGCACTCAGCTACCCCGAATTCTTCCGCTCCGATACCGTACAACCTCTCTATCTTCGATGATACAACGAAAAGCAAACTTGGCGCCCGATGGAGACTGCTGTGAACAGTCCAGGCATACAGAAGCGTCCTGCGTGTAATCCTTGCAGAACCTCCAAGGTCGCATGCGGTCACGAGCAACCTGTTTGCCACCGATGCCTTCAGCGAGGTCAAGGCAGCGCCTGCGTGTATAGAGATGCACCTTTCAAGAAACGGAAGATACAGCATGTCTCACAAGACGAGAGCGAACATCACGTTGAGCAGCCGGTGTAAGTGCCATTCCGAGAGCAGCGCAGGTCACAACCGCCACAAACGTGATCAGACATTGTAGAATTCGAAGCCTCTGGGCATATACATGAGTGGAGCGATCATTTTGCCAGACATGTGCCTGGTGCTAATTCGACAACAGTACGTACGGTGCATCCAGTCCGGGAAGACACTCGCAACAAGAAGACCTCACTCCTTCTCACCGCTATCCGAACCCCGGCTTCCTGGGATCGTCAAGCGGCTTTGCCATATTCAATGAAGTGCAGTCGATGAGCGAGACTCCACTGGCATCAAGGGCTCAGTCTCCCCATGACTTCCAGAACAACTTGCCGGCAGACGTGTTCGAGGACCAAGGCATCCATTTCCGGGCTACGCACGTTCTCGGCAGACTCAGTGGCTTTGACATCACCAAACTCTCCAATTTGGTTCTCGCTTGGCTGGATACTGGAGCAAACCTTGCTTTGGCAGAGCCATTTGTACGCGGCTGCGTAGATGACATGCTTCACTGCCCATGGCGACAGAGGACGTCTTCGCTAGAACCGGGGTCACAAGAGCAGAGCCAAGCCTTCTCTCGTCGAGCAAAGTCGCTGTCGAAGAACACTTACAAGCCTATAGTACTGTACAATGGGTCAACGTTCGACGAATACATAGCGCAGATGACTGGTTCCGAGATACGATGGGAAACTCTGGGCATTTTCTTCGCCGCCGCTGCGAAGGCTGCGTCGGATGTGGAAGTTTTTGCCTCTCTTTATATGTCGGAGGAGCGGCGAAGAAAGCTAGCGAAGAGCTTGACGTATATTGGCGACTGCTGTCTTGAAATTTGCCTCTCGATCGATTGTCTGAACGATTTGCAAATCGTTTTGCAGTACGAGCAATTTCAGATGCATTCTCGAATTCATGGAGATCAAAGTAAGTCGCGCCGACAATGATAGCTTTTCGTCCTCAGGCCTTCCGAAAACACGGCTGACGCGACACTTCAATGCAGGCTTTCATACATGGCGGAGTATGGGAGATCTTGCAACATCCCTTGTCACCTTGGGCTACCACGAGAAAATCGACCAACAAGCACCTGATGTTCCAGACTTTGTCTTGGAGCTCAGGAAGGCCATATTTGCGCGCATATACTGGGCTGACAAGACCCTTTCCATCTTCATGGGGAGACCGCCACGTATCATACTGGGCTTTTGCAATTTCCAAGCGCCACTACTCATCATGAATGATGACCCTGTGCGCCCAGAAGTCATCAACTATGTCGCCGATACTCGATTCAGCGCCAAATTTGCGGTGATCAAAGAGCACAGCTTGGAGATTTTTCGAAAGCGCCATGCGAGTGATCAAGCGGAGATGGTCGTCAGAGCTCGTCAGGAGTTGGAGAGACTGTGGCTCGATATGCCACCGCATTTCCGTTTGGAAACCAGTCTTGCGGACTGCACTGGCACTCCTTTCGCTCGTGACTTTTGCGTTAACCAGAGGCTTGAGTGCCTGCACACCCATTTTCTCCTTGGCCTGATAACTTTGCAAAAGAACCCTGAGCCCGACGACGATCTTCTGCGAACCGCTGGTGAGATGCTGAATTTAGTGGTCGAGGTCATATTGCTGCGAAACAAGCTGGTGAATTCCGGAACTTGCTGGTTGTGGAAGGTATGAACTTTGCTGGCAATCGGACCTGATTGACTGAGATACTAATGATTTTTAGGTCGCACACTTCGGCCTGCCAGCCGCAGGCATCATCTCTCTCGCACTTCTCCGCAGAAGCGGTACCGGCACACCCACCCAAAACAAGTCACAAATGATCCAAAATCTTTGCGTCTTAGTGGCACAAGTAAAAGCTGGTGCAGTCATCTCTCGCTGGGAACCAAGTTTTGAACTCTTCACTCGTGCGACCCGGACGATCCAGTCGATTCTGGACTCGTCTCTGACTCTGGCACCTCCACCACGGGATAACCTGGCTGATCTGCAAGGCACAACTTCTATAGATCTTTACAACAACTGGAACCCAGATATTAGCTTCGAGCCATGGGATTTTGAAACCGATTTCTGGGAGAATCTCGCGACACACCCAACTATTGCTGGAATGGACGACGGAAAATTATGAAAACGGCTAGAAGCTTTGTGATTGGTCATAGCTGTTTTCGAGAGTCCACGGCGCCATGGAAACGTCGATTATTCTGATTGCACGCTCAGATTGTCCAGCAATCGTTTTTGAGAAATGCGGTGCGATCTGAAGCTCTGAATCAGTCGAAATGTCGGTGTCAAGCAAGCGGCTCGCACATCTCACGTTAATTTGCTCGGTGTCGTAAGCAATCCATCATTCCGCCAACTAGCTTTGGTCACGTAGAGACGATGGATCTCTCTTGATCGAGCGGACCATATCCTCAACAGAGTGCCCAAGTCGTAGCCTTGCCAACAGCATGGTCGATTCTTCATCTGTTCCGTTTCGCATCGCCTCAAGCAGCTTTTCTGGCACTTCTGTGCGTTCATCCGCCTCTCGTAGCTGCCTTTTAAGATCCGACATTCTGGTTAAATGTTTGGTCAGAGTCCATGGTCTTGGCAATGCGCCACGAATACTTACCTCGTTGCACCGTCAGCCACGTCCCAGGAACATTCGAGGTTTCGGTCTCTGCAGAAGCGGCATGCTGGTCGTTCTCCAGAACATTTGGCCTTTCTTTTGTGGCACCGCAGGCACGCGCTCCGTACTTGTAACAGTGCCTTTTCCCCAACCGGCCCATCCCAGGTGCACTGCAGATTACGATCGCTACAAAACCGGCAGGCGGGCCGTGAACCTGAGCACTTAATCTTCCTCTGCCGGCACTGGTTGCATGCGCTCTCTACTTCCTCGTTGCTGCGGATTCTTTTGGCGCTTCTGTTGCTGAGAGCTCTATCGGCCTCTCCAGCGTCGCCTACATTAGGTTGATGTAGGTCGTGAGGTAAAATCGTCTCGTCGTTTGAGACAGCAACGGGGTGGATGGCCTTCAGCTTCTGATCTAGACCCCCGGACTCTGGGTGGACGTTGCTCGCTTCGATGCTTGCATGCTCGCGCTTTAGAGTGTCGCCTGTTAGGTCCATGTGGGAGTTCGCCTTTGGCTGATGAGAGTTGAATCCCGGATCGTTTGGTCAGCGCTGGGATTGGTACTTTTGGGAGCTACCTTCTAGTACCCTACAAGAGTGATATCGACGGGGAAGGGACTTATGACTTTGCCTGTCTGGCGGTAACTTCTCTGGCAGGGACTTTGACAGTTCAACCTACATCTCCGAGGGTAAACCTCTAAAGCCGGTGGCGTAATTGTGCATGTGGGAGATCAATGCTCACGGCTCCCACAAGCGTATGCCGTTGAACTTGCCGGCTGTCATTGGACGATTCGGGCAGGATTGGGGTTCAAGATCCCAACAGTAGTCCGATCAGTGCAGAACCCTGGGTGGATGCTACTTACAGGGATGTGACTAGTTGCAGTAGCTCCTGAAATTGAAGGCCCTCGAGGCCCAACAGGAAGTCTCCCGACGCTTGCGAGCCCCCAAGGCCCTCCATCGAAGGTCTATCGTATTGGCTCCCCGCGCTTGACTGCCCCGACTACAGACTTGGGCATGCTATTGTACCTTCCAACTCCTAGAGTCCAGACTCGTTGTGTTTAGCGGGCTATGGCGGGGTGGACTTTCCGCGTGGTACCACTGCTCGGCCGATGTCATGGGATATCGTATAGCTTCTGGCTACGCGAGTGTGGACTGTGCATAGAAGACGAATCCATGCCTCTCGCTTTGACTAAGAAGACAGGCTCGACAGGGTATCGAGGCTTGACAGGGTAAAGGATAGATTCGCAACATGGTGCACCGCAAAGATCAATCATACCCAGAAGGTGGGCTGGATTCCGTTCCCTGCCTCCTACCTCCTACAATCGATGCAGCCAAGGCGGTTTTTCGGAGAGAAAGGCCTCGGGGCATGGAACCTGCATCGAGACCGGAGGCTTGGAGGGCCCCTTCAAGCGTTGCTCTCAGCAGTGTTGAAGAGTCTTTCAGACCGGCAGATCTTTTGCGTGCTACAAATGGTCAGAATTGCAGTGTAGCCGTTCTTCAGACCTGCTTTTCTTGCGGACATGGACCCGGCTCCGTGGTATGACGCGGTTACGGACGCAACTCCGTACCGGGCCACAATGAGATTACAGTTGTTCAGCGAACGTCTCCCGGGGAATTGTCACCTTCCCAGGTGAGTCAGGCGTCGAGTGTAGTACCTCCGTAGGATGCCATCGCTCTTAACAGTGGAGCTATCTCCGGAGGGTATCTTTACACAGATTCTATGAGACTACATGACGTGTACCCGTGAATATACCTACGTCGCTTCGAGGGCAATGTTGTATGAATTGCTGCAGGGGTGAACCGTGGCATGGCATGTCACCGATCGAATTTTGACGCGGTTTGACTGCCTCCTAGTTGCGACAGGTTTGAATAACAGAACTACGTCGCGGATGCCTGTTGGGTGGAGGTGATTGCACAAAGGACCTAGAGAGCCAAGGAAGAGGACATGGTTGATGGAGGTCATTCTTGGTTCGGCTGTCATGCCTGTCTCAAAGCTCCCAGATTCACCTTCCGGCCCATTAACTTACACCAACCCTTTGAGCTCCCATGCCGGAGTTTAACTCCGAAGTTCATGCGGGTGTGGGCAAGGAACCGTGGACGGATGCATGGGTCTCCACGTGCCGATGTCCAGTCTGAATCCGATCGATACTCGAAGTGGCTTCCATGTTCGATTAGGTGACCACTAATACTAGCGCACATGCAAGCTGGCGAGGCTCGACGATAGCCCGCGCATCAACTCGATCGTGGCGAGTGTAGCCGACCCTTTATATGTCTAGAGTGTGTCTCTTGGGCATGCCGGCGGGCTAGATGCCCTCTTGAATGCAGCCTAACCCAACCGACCTCACGCACAAATCCGGACGCACAGTCTGGTACTTTGCATCACGCACTGGAAACACACAGGGAAAGATTCAAATCCCCTCAGCTGACATCGAAGCCACTTTCGTGAGAAGTCCACAATATGCCCTCCGTCCGACGAGTCCCGCCTTCGAAACAGTTTCGATACGAACGTACTCATGAAGAAAATCAAGAAAGGTCAGTCTTGGCGCGGAACCACTATACCAGTATCTGACATGCCACAGGGCATACATTGCAGCATCAAGGAGAAGTGATAGATCACTCGAAGCGCGAGTGGGGTCCGCGAGACGCGCATCCGATATGCACAAGAAACGTACTGGCCGAGCACTACATATCACGGAAGCTGATGTGCTTAACGAAGAGATGTATGAAGAGATTATCGATTTGCCTTCGAGATATGGCCTCCTGGATTCGCATTACAAGGCTCAACATGCTGAGTTCGATCGGAGGATTTTGGCATACATTGGTACCCAGGTAGCCACGCGCAATATGCTTGGGCAAGCCATTTCCGCCCATGGACAAAACAGCCATTTCAACGACAGTGGGCAAGCTGTGGCCACTGGCACGGCACAACCACCGGTATCACGACAACAGTCAATGGAGTATCAGCATTCTACGACCCAACAGCACTATCACCATCACAGTCAACTGCCACAAGTTTATGACCAGCCATTGGGGCACATCTGGCAGGGGCAACAACAACAACAACAACATCATCATCATCATTTCCTTCCGACTCAGCAACCCAGCATACCCCCAGGGTCCCCAGGGCAAGCTCATCCTCAGAACATTAGGTATCAAGTTCGACCAGGATCTAGAGAGAAGTTTCCGTCTAATTTTGGTTCTCCAAACTCGGCTTTTGACGGTCAAAGCACTTATACAGCTCAAGGCCAATTTGCCAATGCAGCAGCACAATACAACGGTAACATGGTGCTGCAGCAAGCGCCGAACGCTGCTTTCCAGGCTTCTCCTTCGCAGAGACTCACGCCAACAACTAGCGACTCCTGTTTACCGCATAACATTCCACGCGAAGATTCAGCAATTGACATGGCTGAACAAAGCATTTCTCCTCAGCAAGTCACGATGGCCCCCGAATCGGCCTCACACGCCAGACGGCATACTGCACCGTCTCCATTATCAGTTTCCCTCCCGATCGAGAGCCAGCAACTTTTTGCAAGTAGTCCGTCCGAGATCGCACTGTACAACACACCGCAACTCCCACAACGCACTTCTGGCCCTAGACAGTACTCCTACAATCCAAACTGCAGGCCGCGGAGCTCGCATACCCGCCAGACATACCCATCAAGCATGTCACACATGGCTATCGGCGAGCCTCCACAGTGCCCTGCGACTGGAAGCGTCGGCATAAGTATGGAGCAAATTGACTATCACGGAGCTGCTCCTTGCGACAACCCTGCGTTATCAGCATACTATAACAGGGGCGGGACTGGTCACGAGACACTTGCTGCAAATCCTCTCATGTCACCGAGGAATCCCTCAACTCTTGATGAAGAAAGTTGAAGCTGTAGTATAGATGGATCTTTCATGAACGACGCGGCAAAGTAGCCATGAATGATTTAATGAGGGTTATTAGTACATAATCTAGCAACGACGATTCTGACACTTTAAAAGGCACCTTTTCTCCCGTCATGTTGTCCGTCAACAGCAGTCAAGCGGATAACAAGCGGATAGCAACAGAAATCGATTCAGAAGGGGCAACTATTATTCTGGCTAGCTTGAAGGCGTGTGAACTTACTGTCATTGGTTCATGGTATTGCGGACGACCTGGTCGAGGCATAGAATCAACATCCAAGCGTATATATTCAACGAGTCTGTAATCTGATCATCAATCAACCAATAGAAACCCTGGCACTTTGGCGGAGTGGTTAACGCGCTGCCCTGCTAAGGCAGTTCCTTCGGGAGCGTGTGTTCGAATCACACAGGTGTCGATTCCTTTTGCTCCCCTGAGCAGCGTCAGATTCTACATCGACAGGTTAATGTATCAGACCAGTCGGACACCCATTGGCATATGACTCGGTGGCAAGTTCATGGATATGCTAAAATCCATAGGTGGTGGCATTTGGCTCGTGATGGGCCCCAAAGTTTGGCTTGACCTCAAGCTTTTGCCCGGCGAGCCCGGCAGCGAAGTATGATTGTTGATATCTCAATGGATATTAGATCTTATGATAGGCCCTTGTTGGGTTCAAATCAACGCGTCATCATGCTATCGGGTAACTACGCGTCTGTTGTTACTTCCTCAAGGGCAATCGCACCTCGTGTAGGGGTCATCCGTTGATTTGGAATGTCAAGTCTCGTTTAAGAATAAGCGCAATGTATGGTACCATTCTCTTTGTAAACCACCAAACGCGATTCTTCGGACGTGTTCATACTTGAAACCCAATGTTCAGAGCCTCAATCCGTCCGTCGCGAAGCTTGCTAAAGAAAGGATCCTTCGAAGAGCCGAAACAAATTCGTTGCTTTGATGCTGAATTGCGATTAGCGAGTTCAGCGAAGGCAAGAGTTACAGCGAGCTGTAAATATGTCTAGCCAATCGTGCATCGACATTGTCTCACTACGGAGCGTATCTAAAACCTTCCACGCCTTCCAAAGCCGGCTTCTTGCCCTCGTCAGCAAGCTTATTCTGACGCTTGAAGTACATCGAGAGGGTGAAAGTCACAACGCAGTAGAGTATCTGCAAACATATCGTGGTCCACATCCCGGGCAAATACTGCGGTGCATCCTGGCTTCTGAAAATGGTGCTTCCACAAATTCCTCCAAGCGCACCACCGCTGATGCTTGCGGCTGCAACGACACCACGTTTCTCTGGTCGTGCAGTCTGGTTTTGCCCGTAAGCTAACGAGCTGGGAATGTTCGACTGACAGCCGTAGATTGCGAGAAAGAGGCCGACATAGCGTGCTGCCGGGACACCAGCATAAAGCACCATGAGAAGTCCTATGATGGCCACGCCAGCTTGGAAAATCATGACTGGCCAACGGATGCGCATCTTGTCCGAGACATAGGCCGATATGCAACTGCAGATGATGGCAAAGACGTAGGGTGGCGATTGGAGCAGTTGAGCCATAGCGTAGCTGAAGCCCATGCCGTCTCGCAGGATAACGGGCTGGAAGAATGACAGCGAGTACACGCTGGTGCCTGCGATGAAATACTGCAATGCACTGCAAATGATTAGTTGTCCGCTCATCACCACTGGATATGATTTTACTGACTATAACCCAACCTTCCAGTCGATCAACATGATCAGCGTTTCCTTGAAGGTCGGATGCTTAACCTCTTTGGATTCCTTCTCTAGACGGACTCTAGTCTGGGCGATGTGTTTCTGGCGTTCTGTAATGAAACTGGCTTTCTCCGGGAATTCGATTAAAAACAGCGGAGCTGCTAGTCCAGCAACAATGGTGATGACACCCTCAATGATGAAGATCCATCTCCACCCTTGCTGGTAATCAGATTCTGGAGGGCCAACTCTGATCAATGACAGGGCGTATGCGAAGATCGGTCCAAAACCTGCAGCAAGCATGGAGGCCATGTAGAATATTGAGACTCTTTGGGCAGTTTCGTATGTTCGATACCAACTCGAAATGATGAATATGGCGCCAGGGAAGATACCTGATACATCGCATCAGTGTCTGAAGCTGTTGAAATTCGACCAAAAAGCAACTCACCCGCCTCGAAAACACCCAATAATACTCTCAGCACCGCGAGAACTTCCCATGTCTGGATGAAACCCATGCCGAGCACACAAGCCCCCCAGGAGATGGTGAGAAAGCTCAACCACCATCGAGCGCCGATTCGGCGAATTGCATAGTTGGAAGGCACTTCGAAAAGCGCATAGCTGATGAAGAATACCAAGAGAGTAATCGAGTATCTTGCCCCGACATTTAGCTGCATGTCCTCGTCCAGACCGGCGATGTATGCAGCTGATATGTTGCTGCGGTCCAGCATAGCAAGGCCAAAAACGATGCAGAGCATAGGAAAAACTCGCATGTCGACCTTCCGCCTGCGTACTGCATTAGCATTGGCCAAGTGGCACGCTCGAGTTCTTAACAAACTCACACAAGCTTCTTCTCTTCTTCTGCAGTCCAATCATGATCAGATTCCTCTCCATGATTTGAGCCAGTCTCAAAGACACTCTTCTCAAGAGGCGACTCGTATCCTCCTCGCTTCTCGTCTTCAGCAGTCGACATATTGAACTTGGGATTTGTTCTTCTAATGGCAAAAGAAAAATCGCACCAAACAAGCAACCTTTATACACCTACTGTTTCTCATTCGGCGCGGACACTGGCCGCTTGCCCGCCCTGATAGCCAGCCGGCAATTGATTTGATCTGCTTCTTGGGGCTTGGTTCTGCTCAGGTTGGTAGGTGGGCGAGTGCGATACCAGCAGAGAAAGCACCAACTCTTGTTTCTTGCCCGCTGTGCCCGCCCGGCCGTGCTCGCAGCCAAGAGAGTGCTTGCGGGGGAATCTGTGGACTGTTACACCACAGAAACCTTGAGAGTATTGGCATGGCAGCGCCGACGCGTGTAGAAAGGAGGATGATCTTTCTAGTTTTCTTCAACCATTACTCCCACATTGGGGAGCCATACCGGAGTGGTCACAACCCATTTCCGCAAACCGTCAGCTTTGCCCTGATAATCAGGGGTACCTTTCTCTGCTTCCTTCCCGTACGTGTGATCCTTCGTAGGATACGCATCAGGCTACTGCTGCATGCTCGTGGGCCTGTTCGACTTGGCGTGGCTCGAAAGCGGCGCCTATGCAACATCCTCTGTTCCTATCACGATAGGCCTAGCGAATGTGGCCGCGACCAGCACCTCTGCCTATCAGGAAGTTTCGCTTGGCATGAGACAACAGCAGTAGATGGATCCAAGGTCTAAGTCTTCCGCAGAGAACGCATTATTCTTGAACGTTTTTGAAACAGGCGAATGCTCATGCGGCGGGCTGAGGTTGGTGCGCCTTGGCTCGAGCTATCAAGGTAGGCTCACTGCAGAGTACGGAGCTCTCTCGCCCAAAGCTCATGACAGCATACGTTGATGACATGAGTCCTCATATACGCGACTCCGCACATTCGGAACACCCTGAAAGCGAAATAGACCATCAGCTGAACACTGTCGCCATTGTTGCTCTGCAGAATTTCCCTTCAACATGGCTCTCTTCAAACCCGCACCTGCGAGCTTCGCCGCGCTCAAAAACGCGGTAGTTGTGATCAGTGGCAAGCACACTAACACCATGAACATATGTCAGGCTACGACTGACCATTATCACAGGAGCCTCGACTGGAATAGGTGCTACCACCGTCAAGATACTTGCTGAACAAGGTGCGTCAGTAGTATTCGGCGACACAAACGTTGACGCTGGTCATCAGTTGGGCGATGTCCATCCATCTGCCACCTTTGTCAAATGCGATGTCACCGACTATAGCGAGATATATAATCTCTTCAAACAAGCCCGCGACATCCATGGTCGCGTAGATCACGCCATCTCTTGCGCTGGCATTTTTGAGCAAGGCAATTGGTTCGACCCGAATCTCACCATCGAAACTGTCAAAGACGACCCTGGCAACACCAAAGTCCTCGACGTAAATGTGATGGGAACACTGCATTTTGCCCGGATTGCCACCGCATTCCTCCGTGAACGACAGAAAGAATCACAAGACAAGTCCTTGACGCTGCTCTCAAGCGTTAACGCCTTTCGCGAGAGTCCTGGTTTGTACCTCTATCAGACATCGAAGCACGCCATCCACGGACTCTTGCGATCTTCGAGAAAGATCCTATACGAAAGAGATCACATCAGAGTTAACGCTCTCTGCCCTGGCGTTACCGATACGCCGATGACGGCTCACATAATCCAGGCTTTCAAGGATGCCAATCTGTTCTGGCAGCCACCAGAGGCAGTTGCGGAAGTCATCTTGGGCATCCTATCGTCCGAGGATATGAATGGCAAAGCTTTCTATGTAGAGGGCGGAGATGGGTACGAGTTTGAAGACAGCTTTGTCGCCGCTCAGCCGCAGTGGTTAGGCGAGGAGCCAACCCGGAGAATGCGAGTCAATTCTGAAGCGGTCCAGAAGGTGAGTCGTACATCATGATGGTACACGTATGATATGCCACGTGGGGCTCACAGATCTCTTAGGGTGCCTTGATGCCGAAATAGCTGTGCAATGGTTGACTTCAACCCGACATAAGCGGTGCATGGCATACTAAAGCGTTTTGTTGCGACGTTGTCGCTTCGACATGCTTTCCTTCCCTGGAACTATACAGAAAACAGTTACTTAGTACTGCCAGCCATGTGGAAATATTCCATTTTTGTACCGTTGAGGCTTGAGCCTTGCAGCTTATTAGCCATGACACGATCTTCTTGTGTTTCAGGGTGCCAGCTGTAGATAATCGTTCGAGACACAACTTCGTCATCTATGCGGGAAGTTCCCCGTGAAGCACCGCTAAGAGGTATCGTCATTTGGAATCCATGCTGGAGATCCGCCTGCAGCCCAAGAGAAGCGATTCAAAGCTTCTGTGCCACCAAGGTTCCAGACTGATCAAGCTACAAATTGCTTGAATTATCGAGTGTTCCCTCGCTAACGCAAGCATCGTTGAACTTCTGCGTGGTGGTTCACTCGACCAACTTGCTGCAGAACTCAGCAAACCATATTGCAAAACAAATTGCGATAATGCAATTAATATTTCGAACTGTTGTCAAGTGCCTGTCCACACGTGGCAGTTGACGCCGCTGAACTCATCGAACAAACCTACTCCGCCCGGTATTTGAGCACTCACTGCAGATCTCTCCTTTCGCGACCATTGCAATTCCCAATGCAGATCGCCGGATATAAGGTTCACCCCATGGGGTCTTATGCCCCTCATTCTCTATTCCCAGGCCTCGACTCTCTGTGAGAGTCCTGGGTTTTCCTGCCACCCGGCTTTTGTCGCTTACGCATTCTATAGCCACCGAACCAGCAGGGCGTAGCGCATGCATTCAAATATTCCATCGCTTATGGCCACCATAACGCCCGATCAGCACCATGTGTTGATGGATACGTTGCTGTGTCGCTCTCGGCATCGAGAAGTCTATCAACATGTGCGATCTGTCAATGCATGCCTTAATCGATTCATGCTGTGATCATCGTGTATATAATGGAGTTGGGGCGTCTCCCCTTTCAATCTCCCAACATTTCACGGCGATCAACTACGCTTGCAGCTATAGATTGTTTCAAACTGTTCTTAAACCTTCGGTCCTTAGGGGTGTGACACACCAACGTTTCCGGGATATTCATCTGAGTAAATTCGCCTTCGCCTGGTCAAGAAACGATGTTTGGCCTCAAGAAGCTTGAGGGCAAGGCCCTGTACAAAACAATGAGTGCGGCGTGTGGTGCTGCGTGTAAGTAACGCAATTGACGCTCAACATTGGAGCGACTGCGATGCTTACAGTGTTTCATAGTCATGCTTTACGGATACGACGCCGGTGTCCTTGGTGGATTCCAAGAAACATCACAGTTTCGAGATGCCATTGGAAATCCTGAAGGATCCTTCACCATCCCGTTGATTGCTTCGTCCTACAATCTGGCTGCTGGTGTTATGTCTCTCTGCACTTCGTTCTTCGCCATGCAGCTGGGCCGTAAGGGAACCATCCTACTCGGCAACCTGTTAATCTGCATCGGAGCGGTCCTTCAAGCTTCAGCTTACTCGGTTCCTCACATTCTCGTAGGCCGCATTGTGACGGGCGCCGGCATTGGCTGCATTGCCAGCGCTGTGCCCACATACATGGCTGAGATGTCGCTCGAGGCCGGTGAGCGTGGACCAGAGGTTTCTTACCAGCTCGCTCTGTTGATCTCTGGCGTTGCGCTCGCCTACTGGATCGATCTTGGCTTCGTCCAAGGACTCGAGGCACACCCCTGGCTTTGGCGGATCCCTCTGGCTATGCAGAGTTGCTTCGCTATATTTTCGACGTCCCTTCTTTGTTTTCTACCGGACACACCGAGATGGTATTACGCTCGTGGCAGATATGACGAGGCCGACAGAGTGCTTGCAAGACTTCATGCGCTTCCTGTAGAGCATGAGACAGTTCAACAGCAAAGAGAAGATGTGCTTGCGTCTATCAAGGAAGAAGAGAGCGATTCGTCCTCATTCAACTTCTGGCTTCTCTTCTGGGATAACTCCGAATTACAGTTCGGTCGTCGCCTGCGCACTTCGTTCCTCATTCTCTGGGCCCAGCAATTCTTGGTAGGTCGCTAAGAAATCAAGAAACCTTTCGTGCAGATACTAATGAAGATGCAGGGTATCAACATGCTTGTCTACTTCTCGACGCAAATCTTCTCCAACCTGGGCTACTCGCAAATGCTCTCCGGCATACTTGCAGGTGTCATGAACACCATCTTCGCCATCGCTTCTTACCCGCCCATCTGGTTCATCGAGAAGCTTGGTCGTCGCGCCATGATGTTCTGGTGCGCTCTTGGTTGCGGCGTTTGCATGATCATCTACGTCGGCCTCACCACCGTCGCGAATCCCACCACTGCGACAAACTGGTCTGCTGTCGCTTTCATCATTCTTTACAACGTTGTGTTCGCCTTCGGTTGGCTGGGTACTTGTTGGATCTACGGTAAAGTGACTCTGAAGAGATATACGTTATAGCATGGTTACTGACTCTCCGCTCAGGCCCAGAAATTGCTCCCCTGAGATACCGTCACGTCGCAGGTAGTCTCGGCGCAGCGGGCGAGTGGTTCTCCACTTGGGTAATGGTCTTCGGTGGCGGTACTGGTATCGCAGCCGTCGGCCCAAAGATCTTCATCTGGCCGCTCGTCTGCTGCTTCCTCGCTGCCGCCTACGTCTGGTATTACTGTCCCGAGACAACCGGTCGGACCCTCGAGGAGATTGATGTGTTGTTCGCGAAGCCCGGTCCACACCGTGAAGCTCTGGAGCAAGCCGCCCTTCAGAGTCAGGGTAGGAGGAATTCTGGACTTGCAAGCAGGAGAAATTCGGCCCATAGCGGCCAGCAGGTGGTTTCGGAGAAGGCTACTGCCAGTCACATCGAGGGCAAGGGAGGCAATGCGGTCTGAGCAGTGTGACGTGTGTTGTTTGGGCAGTGATAAACAACAACTCATGGACTCGTCCGTGAACTCAATACATTGTACAGAAAGGACATGTACCAAGATACGCATGTAAAAAAAGTGTTCGAGGGTATGAAGGAATGTAGTTTTCACGTCCAGCGGCTGCAACGTTCTCCTCATCATGACTTAAGCAAAGCCTCAGCGTCCTGCGCAAGTGCTTTCATCATCCTCATCTGCATACTCGGCCCAACGCTGATCCTGGCCACACCAATTTGCGCCAACTCCCTGACGGAAAGCCCATTGAAGTCAAGTTTGACACTCAACCGTCCACCAAAAGCGTCCACCAAAGTCTTGACCTCTTCGGTCCTCACTCCACGCTTCGATGATCCCCAAACAAAGATTGTCGTCGCTCCAGCTTCAAGGTATGCTTTTCCGCGCTCGATCACCTCTGGAAGCTCTCCTCCTTGCACTAAAGTGTCGCACCGGGCATTAATCACAAAATCCGGGTCACCACGCTGCTTTGCCACAGCCATCGCCCGCCTGACCCGCTCAGCAGCTTCATCCTTGGGAATCATGCACCGATTAGCATTGTCGAAATCTTCCAAGTTGCAGCCGGAGACACCGAGGTCGATGAGTGTGTTGAAAGCCTCTTCTAGCCTCTCGCCGTAGCCATCTTGTATGTCTGCTGTCAAGGGTTTGTTGAACTCTTTGACCACGGCCGCAACTTCGCGAATGCCGCTGATGTTTTGTTCGAAGGTGAGTTCTTCGTCGACTGTGTTTTTGGAGATTGCGATGGCGTAGCTGGCTGTTGCAAGAGCCTTGCATGAGTCTAGAGGAGCGATGGCGCGAGCAGAGATGGTGTCCCAGACGTTGGCGAAGAGGACTGGATTTCCAGGGATATGGAGAGACTTGAGAGTCGCGGACATCGTGTTGGAAGCCATTTTGATAAGCTACAGTAACTTGAGAAGTATTTAGTTTCTACGATACACTCGCAGCTTATATGATAATACGGGCTCGCATATAGCTACCTGAAACGGCGCACTGACATCGAGAGCAACGCTTCTTATGACTCCTCAAATCCTGTGCGAATCATCACCCTATGATCGTCTTTCGAACATGGTTCGCGGACAGCAAATGACTGCTGCCTGCGAGTTCCTGAGTCTAACCTCGGATCGCTTGGCTGCCGTAGCTCAGAAGAAGTTCAATCTAGAAGCGTCCTATCTCTTCATGTGTCTGGAATCCGGCGGAGACAAGCACATCTCTTTCGCATCTGAAGTCGCAAATAAGATACTTTACACAGACTAGGCTGACGGTCTTTCAGATACCGCGGCTGTAATCTCACTCGCCTTCACACATGGTCTGTGGTGCAGACAGTCCTTCGCGAAGGGTGCCTACACTACCCAACTCCAAGAAGTGGGGAAAGGAAGTCTATTAGTAATGTGCCTCAACCGTGGAAACCTTCCAAGAACTGTGTACTTGGGCTTATTAACAACGCCTTTGATCTGATAGGGCGCTCCGAGCTTATAGACTGATATATCAATACCTCCAAACGACCATTGATGAACCACAACACCCGAGCAAATCCATCCAATCCGGCAAAATCACCACCGACTTAACCAGACCACCAACATGTCATCCGAAGCATTCTGGCAGCAAACAGAAGACTGGCACACAGCAGGCGAACCCTTCCGCATAGTCAAAGATATCCCTCCAGGCTCTCTAAAAGAAGGTCTTTCCGTTTCCGAGCAGCGTCTATACATCATGAACACGCCTTCTCATCCTATAGACCTCCTTCGACAATCTCTATGCCTTGAACCTCATGGCCACGCGGATATGTACGGTTGTTTCATCTTGCCGCCAAACGATGCAGGTGCCCACTTTGGCGTTCTGTTCTGGCATCGAGATGGCTTCTCAACGGCTTGCGGGCATGGCACTATCGCTCTTGGATACTGGGCTGCCGCTCATGGCTTGATTGAGCGTAATCCTGACGGTACAACCGATGTTATCATCGACGCTCCATCCGGCCGAGTTGTTGCGAAGGCAACTTTCGATTTCGCTGGGAATGTCAGGCATGTGGACTTTATCAATGTCACAAGTTTCCAAATCTCCAAAAGCGACACTCTATCCGTAAATCTAGCCGGACAAACGATACCATTGAAGTGCGATCTTTCTTACGGCGGTGCAATATTTGCATGCATAAATGCAGCGAATCTCAACCTCTCAGTCGAACCGTCAAATCACCAATCCTTCATCGACGTTGCTCGGCAGATCAAAGCAAAACTCCGGAACTCTCTCTACCTCGACAACCAACCCCTAGCCAGCGTTTGTTTCTTCGAAGAGAAAGGCGAAACCGACGACGCTGCTTTCCAGAAGAACATCGTCGTCTACGGGGAAGGCTCGATTGACAGATCGCCTTGCGGCTCAGGGACTTCTGCACGGCTTGCGGTTCTGCTGGCAGAAGGGAGAGTGAACGAGAAGAAACATCTGGTCCACGAGTCCATCATCGGTACTCGCTTTGAAGCGCATGTGGTTAAATTGGCGCCGGGCGAGAGCTCGTTTCCTGGTTGCGTTCCTCGTGTGAGAGGCGAGGCTCGCCTTGTTGGGAAGATGGATTTCTTCATCGATCCAACCGACCCCATCTATCCCGGCTTTGTTTTTGCTTGATGTCAAGTGTGGAACAGAGACGCGTATTCGAGCATGCGGGACCTTCAATGTCGGATCAACAGTCATATGCTTGTACAAGTCAGCATCACTGAGTAGTTTAGACACCGATGTTCGATTCGCCATTGGCGAGGGTGCCATCGTGTTCAAGACTCATTCAGGCACAATTCTTTAAAACATGACTCCGTTCTAAGCAGTGTCGGTGCTTTTCGAATTATGGTGCTTTTCGAATTATGAACGTGAAGACCATTGAGATCGATATGGAGAGGGGCACCGGAGACATCATGGGGAGTCCTCCAGGCAGACAAGTCAAATGGAGAAACCGATGCATAGCGAAACGTATTAATGAAAATGCCGAAAATACATATGTGAAACCCGCCATCTTCCCCCTCAAGGCAAAGGATTCCTCCACTCCCCCTTCCCATCTCTAAAAACCTCCTCCGCCAACTCCTCACCCGGACAAAGCCTGTCCCAACCCAGCCAAGGGCCCTCCGCAACTTTCGCCCCAGCCTTCTCATCAATCGTCGTACTCCAAAAAACCTGCTCAACATTCTTACCATCGCGCACAGAAGTAAGCGGCATGGTAGGAATGAACATGCGCGCGTCCAGCAATTTGCGCGCATAAGGTTGTAGCCAGAGATTTGCCCATTGGGATTTGTTAAGGTCGTGAGTGGCGCTTGTGTTTTGTTGGATTATGGCTGGGATGGAGTGGGTGTGGGAGTTTGTGAGGAGGTTGAGGTCTTTCCAGGTTTTTCTGGAGGGGAGGATTTGGTCTGATGTGGCCCAGAAGGGAGGCATTGAGGACATGATGTCTGAGGGTAGGTTTTTGTGTTTGGACCATGTGAAGCTTTCTGGTCCGGTTTCTGTGCTTAGACTCAGCTCGCCTAGGTAGTCGAGACCGATTGAGAATTCGTCGGGGTTATCTTCGTGGATTTGAGGTTCGGGGTTTTTGCCTGCGAATAAACCACCGAATCGTTGGAGCCAGGATTGTGGTTGTCGATGGAGGAGGCTGCGTCGATATTCTTGCTGGCCAAAGATTTCCGTGAAGACTTGTAATTCATCTTCGAAATCTTGCGATCGTTCGATGATCGCCACGGCTCTGCGGTAGAGCTCGTACAGATCCTTCGCGGGTCCGACTTTTACTCCTCGAGCGAGGTATTGTGGCGCATTCATTTGAGAAGTGCCTCGGGATAAGGGAGATTCTGGGATTGCATGGCATCCCCGATCTGTCATGGCCATCGCGCCACAAGTGGATGAGGCTGGGAAGACAATTGATTGCCTCATGCCTTGCACTTCCACAGTCTCCATTCCCATGCTCGAAACCAATCTCTTATCTCCAGAGCGATTGATGTTGTAATACCGGTTAAGCAACACTTCAGGACGAAGCTGAAACCAGGTGCTAACGCTGTCCATCAGAACAACAGTGTCATTACCCTTCTGTGTCGCAAGTTTCTCAAGGTAGTTCCGTACAGCGGTCATCCGTCGCCGAGTATTGGCCTGTACATGGTTGCCGACAGGATGCCATTGCACGAGTGTAGGCGGCGAGTATTGCAATACTTCCGCGCTAAGGCTCGTCTTGCAAAGCTCCGGGCTCAGATCGGGAGAAGGTATGAGAAGATGTAAAGCCTGCGCGTTCTGCTCGATGGGTCCATGTGCTTTGTTTGTTGCGGCTCGTTTTGAGAAGGCCAGAGCAAGTAGAAGCAGTAATGAAGCTGCCACGCCGACGAAGGCGACATATCGACGAACTCGAACGTGTCTGAAATTCCTCCATCTCGCGCGGACAGGAAGCTCAGGCTCGCCCTTCTCGTGCTCGAGCAAACTTTCACTGTCCTCTTTTGGCAGTTGACGATACGTGGATAGTGATGGGATTCGCGGTGTCCAAGATTCAAGCAATTGGCGTAAGAGTGGCGACGAGCGTATCGAATGCGCCATGATCCAAAAAGAGAGTATCCAGTAGCCACAAGCCACAAGCCAAGTGAGAGAGTAACACCAACAAACCGAGATAGCAAGAACAATGGTGGAGTAATTCAGAGCAAACACCACAAAGGCGGGACAGCCAACTCACCTATACAAAACGACCATGCCACGTCCAAGGCTCTAGTCCGTCCCACTTACCGATATGCAATCTTCAGCTACCCGCGCCACCAATTGACGTGCCGGGATCATTGTGCTCCTAACAATCCGCAGGCCCCAAAAGAAAGAGCCTGAAGACTCCAGATCCCTCGAGGTCCTGGAAAATCTCGCCATGGCCGGCCGGGCCACAATGGCACAGCAAGAAAACCAGGACCATGGGAAAACAAAAGAACCTCAAAGAGAAGACACAAGAACCTCCTTGCGCCATCCAGAACGCCAAACAACCAACCAGACTCAAGCCTCGAACGACACAAACGACTCCAGGCCTCGAGGCACAAAAAAAGCAAACGGCACAAACGTGGTACACGCTGGACCCGCGACGGGAAAACACGCTGGAGGAGGGTGGCTGCATGCAAGCCAGCCAGCCGCAGCACAGGGGACCTCTCGCCTCGCCTCGCCCGCGTGTAAGCTCCAGCCCCCGGAAGCTTACTGCAGGAGTTGGTAGATAAGTTTGGACGCGAACGACTCGGACGAAGAGGGAGAAGCGCACGTCAGATTCGCTCATGCGTGCGTGGCGTTGTCGTTTCGTTTCTGACGGGGAGCTGAAGATCGCATGATGGGACTTAGGGCAGTAGCGACTCGTGAGGGTTGAACTTGTGAGCCACGAGGTCCAGACGATAGGCAAACGGGGGCGTCGTGATAAGGCAATCTGGAGGTTCGCTTGTGCCCCACCAGTCGATACCCATGCTCCTCAGCACGTCAAATTACCGGTGAGAGTACCAATGCGGGTACTCCGAGTAGTTGCATCGAGGCAAACACGCATTTCCCATATCGTACCTCCATACTGCGACGCGTTCTTGATGGCAACGAGAAAAGAGGGGCTCGACGACGACGATCATGGTAAAGTCAAAGCGGGAAAGACAAAAGTAGGTAAGGTTTGATAAGCGGCATCTGGCGCGCGTGGGTGATTACGCAAAGCAAGTTTTTAAGATTTAATCTTGTTTGCAACTCTAAAAAGCCCAGGCTATCCAGAACTTCCTGACAGTTTGGTGAACTCGGGTGTTCTTGTGTGTTTCTTGTGCGTGTTTCAAAAGTCTGGACGAAATGTGTTGGTGTTTGAGGCACAGCCACAAAAAAAACCCTGTAATCTTGTCATGTCTGGGGTTTGGGGTATGTGATGCGGGATGGCGGAGGGGTCAATCTGTTGTGAAACGTTCTTGTGCGGCTAGTTGTGATCGGGCAGCCGTTTTGAAGTATTAAGTCAAAAGCGTTAGACCTAATAATGGAGGTACATCTCTGCACTGCCAAGCTACAAGTTTCATGAGAAACAACAGCGGGAGTGTTAAAGAAGAAAGAAGACTTTGGCTACTTTTGAAGTGTTTCCGGTTTAGAGAGATGTACATCCATATTTGACCTGTGATCCCTTCCCCCATGAGTTTGAACCATTTGAATTAGTAAGATAAGAAGAATCGTTAGAACGAAAATGAAGCCAGTCGCACGCTCGCTCGCTGGGCAAATGCTAATCTATCTACGGGGCGCCGATTGGCCTCGCCTGGATCGCGTGAGCAAGAGGCGGGTAAGCGCATATGCATGAAAAAGAAACACATGGCTCTGTTTGCTTTGCTCACTTGGGAGCTGCAGCACGCTTCCGGTCGAGCTCGACTTTGCTGTAGTATGCGGCGCCGCATACGGTAATCAACATGCCGATGCCGTTGAGGAGCGTGACAGTGACGTCAAAGAGAATGATGCCGAGCAAGATGGTGAGGCATTGCTTCAGGTTACCGCAAACGGAGACGGTCAGCGCACCAGCAACCTTGTTGGTCTGGAATGAGACAATGTTCAGAGAGAATGCCATCACACCGTTGCAGAAGATGGAGAAGAGGAAAGTCCTGTCGAAGACGCCCTGAGCCACAGCCTCGTTAAGAACAGCGAATTCACCACCAGCGTAAGCATAGAAGAGACATTGCACCGCGGCAAGTGGAGACATGCGAAACAGAACCTCCATGGCGGAAAGAGCGAGGGAGCCGGTCATCAGGCGGTTGGTTGCAACAGTCTTGATAGCCGCAAGGAAGACGCCCAGCAAAGTAAGTAGGAAGCCGATCATGGTGAAGTAGTAATCGCCGAAGGTAGCCAGGGCAACACCGAAGATAAGGGGGATCATAGAAATGTAGGTGTCGCGTGAGTAAGAGCGGCCGTAGACTACGCGGTAGATGACGATGGTCGCGACAGGGCAGGTGGATCGCAAGACCTGGTGAAATGGTACGGATACAAGGGCGCTGTGTTCTTGTCAGTAACTACGAGCTTGTGCCTACTGCTTGATTCATACTCACAGTGAGACATTGCTAATCGCGATGTTGAGGGTGAAGAGTGTGGAGAATGCGACCAAAGTGAGGTTCTCTTTGGTCCCCAGTCTTGAGAGCTTGAGGTTGCCAGTGGCGAGGTAAATCAGGGTGCCAATGAATGTTGATCCAGTGTGAAGTACTGTGAGGAGCCAAGGCAATTTGCTCTTTGCTTTTGGTCAGTCTTCCGCAACCGGCTTTGGAGATCGCACCAGTGTAAACTTACCTTCTTCATCAACGCCTTGTTTGACAGAGTGAGCCCAAGACTCAAGAAGAAGTACAAGCCCAGGAAGACCAGCTTCTTGGTTGTGGATGTGCTGTACTCCAGAGGCTGCGCTGGAGGTGGCTGCGCCTGTGCCACTGTTTGTGCCTCCAGATCATCTTCATCGTCTTTCAGAGGCGCATCGCTTGAGACAGATGTCCTCTCCATGGGGTATTTTTCGCCCTCGTGTTGTGAGTGGTCGACGCTCTTGCGGTACGTCGAGGTGTGGGTGGCCATTTTGTCTGTCGTCTAGCCGGACGCTTCCTACAAGTGGTGTATGTTCGTTCCTGTTCCCGCCTCTTTTCTACCAGGTTCTCGAGTCGGAAGTTGTGGGGAGGCGTGAGATGCGGCGCGCGGGTTCTGTAAAGACTGGCTGGTAGATGCAGCGAAGAAGAAACAGTAGTAGCAGGTGGATGAACGAGGACGGTCCAACGTCAGTCCGCACACTATGTGGTGCTAACCGGAGCAGGCGTGTAGATGAGGAGCAACAGTTGAAGTCTAAAGTCCGCAACGGTTCTACCGGAATTGCAGCCGCAGGAGGGACGGACAAACAGGGCAGAGTACTGTAGGGCTCCTTAGGCCAATCGGCGGCTGGGCTGACTACCGATTGATTGGCGAGATGAACAGGGTGCAGCGCGGTGAGAGCCGAGTTGTTAGCGGCTTGGAGTGGTGCGCTTGTGTAGATAGGCTGGCGAGACTGGCTACCGGAGGTAGAGTGGGAGAGTGGCTCGAGTGGCTAGGTAGAGGATCCAGGTACCGTCCCGTTTGTGGTGTGTACTGAAGGTTTTGGTGTCAGTCAGGGCAGCGCGGATGGTGAGGATGTCGGGTGGTAGGAGGATCAGAACACGAGGACTGCTGCTGCTGTGCTGTTACAATTTACTTTCAGCTCTCGGGTTCTGAATGGCATGATCCGATCATGCCAGCTAACCGTGGCGCCGAGCCAACACCGCCAAGAATCAATGCAATCAGGTCGCATCTGCTGGTGAGCAGTGGGCACAGGCTCGACAGGGCGACGATGATTAGAGCAGGCACAGCTTGGTGAAGGATGCCAACGCCTTCCGACGCAGCCGTATGAGCCTTGGCAACTGCTCCACCTCCGATGCACTGGATGCCCTCGAGCCACTCAGATGGACGTGTCGACACTTTCCACAGTTCCACTCTGCTGCTGATGATTGCCCTTCTCCGCCATTGCCCATTTGGAAATTTATTTTGGGCGATACGCGAGGTTCGCCCAGCAGGGCTGCCAGCATGCCACTAAGCAATCCACCTGCCCTATTCAAGTTTGCCAGTCGTAGTTGTCGGCCTGCGCTGTACGACAAGTACGGTATGGTGTTGTCATGGAACGGTGAGGATGATCGTGGCTATTTCCTGGCCTCACACGAAACTTTCCACGATAGCTCGTGTGCCAGCCATGCACACGCGAATTAAATGTGCGGCTAAAGGGTATCGGCCGTAGTGACCTCCAGCAAGTCCCAAGGCCCGTCTGGAGGCGTCAAACGCACGATCGCCATCTTGTAAACAACAATGCCATCATCATCTTCACCTGCGAGATGACACAGCACATACTTCAGGTACAGTACCAGGTAATACCGAGAGTCTCAGCCTTTCTTGAGGGCCACGCAACCCTGCTACGCATGTCAAGATGGCGTGCTTAGCACCCTCGTCTCTCCCTCCACTTTCTCATTCCCCCCAAAGGCGACCCTATTTGCGCCTAGGCTTGTCACAGATCACAAACGCGGCCTTTCCCTCCCCATCCGTCGCTGATATGCCTTGGCATCGGTGGAAAAAAGGAGGAGGAATGCCTGCCAAGCCTGTCCGGCGCGGACGGACCCTCTAAGTGAATCAAGTGAAACCTTCACGCGACGGCCCACAAGCAACTGAGATTTCGAGATGCGCTGTCCTCTTGTGGCGGTGATGGGCTTTAGGAACTTTATACCTCCGAGATGTAGGATATGTTGAGATGTCTGAGATTCTCTCGAAGTAAAGTTTAGCTATAATCCTGTCGAGCTACCGAATCGAGTATATATGATTATGTATGCAGAATAAGCTATGGCCGCCGTATGTAGCACTGAGGTCCTTCTGAGTAATGATCGATTACACACATTGGAGAAGTGGCCAACCGCCAGCCTTGTGACAGCTCGCCGACTCGCTCGTGGCCGACTATCACCCACGTTTCTTCTTTAGCGTATGCCCGGCAATATGGTGTCCGGCTGCTAAATGATGCTAGTAATGTGGACGAGCGCCTAGACGAACCAACGCGCCCACGCCCGCCGCCTGCCGCCGGTTTGGCCCTACAGCCCTTTCAGCCTGCTGCTGTGCTGCTTGTTTGCTGAGCCCTGTGGCCCCGGCCGAGGCAGCTGAGTGTTATTCTCGACGAACTAGTTATCGGGTCCCTGTACCTGCAGCGTGGCAGGTGCGCCCCATCTCACTACTCCCACTCCCAACCAGTGCCAAGAAGGCGACATAGCCTTTGTATCTGGCGCCCTTTTACGCCTCTCCTGCAGCACCTGCGCACGCCTGCGGTTACCGTCATACCCTCTTCACAGCACAAGTCGCTCTTTAACCACCACCCACATCTCTCACAATGGCCTCTTGGAAAGTCTCGGGCAAGGTCGCCAACATCTGCTGCGTCGGTGCCGGCTACGTGGTAAGTTCACCGAGCTCACGCCTCCTGGACGCCTTCGTATTATTATCTTTCTTCTAACGCGTGCCTTGCTTCTCTTATAGGGCGGCCCGACATGTGCCATTATCGCAAAGCAAAACCCTCACATCAAGGTCACCGTTGTCGACTTGAGCGAGCCGCGTATCGCAGCATGGAAGTCCGACTCCCTCCCCATCTACGAGCCTGGTCTCCATGAAATCGTCGAGGTTGCCAGGGATGGCACTGACGGCAGGGAGCCAAACCTTCACTTCTCCACCGACATCTCAAAGGCCATTGACGAGGCCGACTTGATCTTCATTTCCGTCAACACCCCCACCAAGACTGCCGGTGTGGGCTCAGGATCTGCCTCCGACCTGGCCTACGTCGAATCCGCTGCTCGCCACATTGCCGAAGTCGCCACTAACGACAAGATTATCGTCGAGAAGAGTACCGTGCCATGCGGTACTGCTGAGAGCTTGCGTGAAATTTTCTCTGGCCTCGCCGACCCCAAGGTCAAATTCCACATTCTTTCCAACCCCGAATTCCTGGCCGAGGGCACCGCTATTAATGATCTCCTGCAACCCGACCGTATCCTCATCGGCCACCTTCCTGAGGAAGATGCTGCGGCACAGGCTCTTGTCGATGTCTACGCTGCGTGGGTCCCCGCCGACAGAATCAAGACCATCAACTTGTGGTCTTCAGAGCTTGCCAAGCTAGCAGCAAACTGCATGCTTGCCCAGAGAATTTCCAGCATCAATTCCCTCAGTGCCGTCTGCGAGGCTACTGGCGCTGACATCGACGAGGTGGCGTTCGCCGTTGGTCTCGACACCAGAATTGGCAGCCGTATGCTCAAGGCATCTGCTGGATTCGGCGGCTCATGCTTTAAGAAAGATGTGCTCAGCTTGGTCTACATTTCCGAGACACTTCACCTGCCCGAGGTTGCTGAATATTGGCGCTCCGTTGTCGATATCAACGAGTACCAGAAGCACCGTTTCACAAGACGCATCATCAAGCGTCTGTATAACACACTTTCGCGCAAGAAGATCGCTGTCCTCGGTTTCGCGTACAAGAAGAACACCGGTGACACTCGCGAAACCGCAGCCATCACCGTCATCAGCCAGCTTATTGCAGAGGGCGCCAGAGTGGCAATCTACGACCCTCAAGTCTCGGAAAAGCAAATCGTCTCCGATTTGCAGAGCGTGAACCCCACCCTCAACGTCAAAGACAGCATCACAGTCTACTCCGACGCAGTTTCCGCCTGCTCAGACGCCTGCGCCATTGCTATCCTGACCGAGTGGGACCAGTTCAAGACCGATCTCATCCCCCAGCCCAAACGCCAACCCGAGACTCAGAACAAAGCACCCACCGCTCAGTTGCAAGCTCTGTCTGCACACGAGCAACCCATCGCGAGCGACCTTTCTTCGGCCAGTTCCGATGCTGGGAGCGAAAGCCCAGAATCCAATGGCATCCAAGCATCACCTCTCTCAACACCTCCATCGGAGACCGCCCTCGAAGGCAAGCCCGGTTCCGAGCGCGTAAACTGGTCAAAGATCGCATCCGTCATGCGCCGCCCTCGCCTGGTATTCGACGGCCGCAACGTCGTGGACGCCCAGAGGCTCGCTTCCCTGGGTTTCAAGGTGGAGTGTATCGGCAAGGCTGGCGCTCGCCCACACCACTAGGTGTACCATTTTTCGTGTACAACCCATTCTACTTCCAATTTACGTGTGACGGTAGCAATTCTATTATCATTCTTTTATTTCTGGTTGGAGCAGCCATGCTACTTTGCAAGGAAAGGGCGTTTATGAGGATGGGATAAAGGCGTTTTAACTTATCGGGACGGTAGCATTCTGTGGATGCTACGTTCTCTCAACTGCAACAAAACTCTACCACTTGACCGGTCTTTGTTTCTTTGCTCTCGCTTGGTTTTCTCGTTGGATGAACATGAGTAGATGTACAAGAAAGTGGTGGTAATCACGAAGGACACAGAGGCTGGAAGGCCTAGCTGAACACGCTGGGGATTCTGCCATATTCCAGCAGATGCATGTAATGGAGAAATCACATACACATACGAATGGAAAAGGCCGTAATGACCAAACCAGAGCCCGTATCAGCACCGCACTGTCCAATGCGCCGCCTAATGCCTCCGTTCTACAATAAAATAAGAGTACATTAACCTTCGGCTTCTCTCCGAATACGAAAGAAACCCCAGGGACATACGCCCACCACGTGTCACCAGCTCAGTCCCCTACACGCCACATCACCGTGATCACCCGGTATCAAGACTCACCATCGACCGCGACAGGCAAAGGTAAACGCATGCACTTCAGCTAATTTAAGGCCAACAAGGCGATTTCCAGTCTTATCAGCTCTTCCTCCGCCCCCCTAATCTGACACGAAGATTAGATCGAATCCTCACGTCTCAGCGCTACATCCCGCGTTCTCGCTACGCTCGGCTACACGAACCATGCCGGCAAGGCAGGGCACCCTGCATGCAGGCCTTGACTCGTTCACGCTGCGATGAATCCCTCAGTCCGAAAATCTAGCCTCAGAAAACTGCAATTGCGAGTTTAGGAAAATCATGGCCCAACGTTCGAGGTCATCCAAAGCTCACCACGACGATCTCGTCGCGACCCTGATTTTGCCTTTTCAGAGATCGTCTGCAATTCTGCGCCTTTGACGTGGGGAAAGAAGATCTGGAGTGGTCCAGCTGGGAAAACCGCGTTGCCAATCGAACGGGAAACCAAGCCCTAACGGCAAAAGTCACCTTTCCCCGGCTCTTGCGTGATGGTACAGTCTCACCCATGCCAGGGTGGCGCTTCAGAGGATATCTGGAAATGCACCTACGCCTTTCCGCTGCCGGGCGAGGCGTCTTTTGTGCTTCCAGCTCTTGACTGCTTTGGGGAGCGGCGGGCGGGACGCTCGCAGGCTCGTCAGCTGGGAACTCTACTGATACGTGCGTTTCGGTATGTTTGCTCAAGGGACCGCATGGCACTGGCTAGCCGGGTTCTTTGGTGTCGCCCGCTGGCGAGATGCCTGTAGATCGCACTGGCGTCCCGTGGATGTTGCACGAGAGATAAGGTAAGGTCTTCTGGTTTTCTGGTCACTTCAAGGCGATGTGGTGAGAATTGTTTTGCCGCCTGAAGACTTGGTCTTGTCGGAGCGCACTGCAAGTCTACGACATGATGCTTCCACAACGCCTCATGCTGCCAGCTGCCGTTACTGGCACGGTTCTCCTTGTATTTTTCATTGGCATATTCACTACGTCGACGGCGGCGCCGGCGGCGAAATATCTCACTTCACCTTTCAGAGCAGCGAAACCGCAGTTCCACCTTCTACTGCCCGCCACAGCCAGCAATCCCAACCTGTGCAAACTTCTGCTCTCGGCGGCCGTGACAGGATACCCAAATCCCATATTACTAGGCTGGGAGGGCCATGGACAATACAATGGCTCGCTGTCGCACTTGTTCAAGATCTCCGAAACGCTCGCGTACCTCGACTCTCTGCCTCCTTCGGCGGACGACGACTTAATTCTGGTCCTAGACGCCTATGATATCTGGCTACAACTACGCCCAGAAGTCCTCATCAGCCGCTACTTCACGGCCATTGATAAATCCAACGCGCGCCTCAAGAGAGAAGGCATTCACGGCGCCGATCATGGCGGAGCCAAAATCAAGCAGAGCATCATGTTCGGCCCCGACAAAGTGTGCTGGCCCGAAGACGAGCGCCGAGCAGCCTGCTGGGCTGTTCCGGAATCCTCTCTGTCAGACGTCGCTTTCGGTCCCACCACTGATACCTGGATGGTTCCCAACCGCCCTCGCTGGTTGAACTCTGGCACTGTCATGGGACCGGCTAAAGACATGCGCGAAATGTTCGCGGCGACCATGGAAGTCGTGCGGCAGCGGTACGATGAGGAGTACAAGCTCCGCAACTCGGACCAGTACTATTTCCAAGAACTGTGGGCAGACCAGGAGATCGGGCGACTGATGCGCAGGGATGGGAAAGTCGACGCGCCGCTCGTGAAAGAGAATACCTACGGGATTTTGCCTGATATCCCGCAGGGAGCTCGCACGGAATTCCATATTGCCATGGACTACGAGTCGGACATCTTCCAGACCTCGGCGGCGTACACGGCTTACATGACCTGGATGAGTTTCAACCACAGCACGCCGATGCCTGTTGCAGACCAGACAAATCCTTCAGCCATGAAAAGAATGGACCAGATCACCCTATCGCAAGATATCGTGCACTCGCGCCCACCCTTCGACGCCAGTGAAACCTCCCACGACCTCCCCAGGCATAAAACATGGGCGGATCTAATGCTGGGAACAAACCTCATCACCCAGCAAGCATTCCCCGTCTACCACGTGACAGGTGACAAGAGCTTCCGCACGCGCTGGTGGCCACTCATGTGGTTCTACCCATATGCGGAGACTTTGCTTGAGGCCGAAATTGCGAGAAGGAAGCAAAGTCAAACTGTTGTGGCGAAGGTGAGAGGTGTCGAGTATGTGGGTGCAGGCATTGAAGCGAATGAGCCGCAGAGCGGCGATGGTGTTGGTGTTGGCGTGTGGACTGATCGCAAAACTTGGTTGGAATTTGATGGCGTGTGTGGTGCTTTTGGGACGGAGCTATTTGGGAATCATACAAGTTGAGGAAACTATATACAGCGAGAAGATATTGACAATGTTTGCCAGGTTTGCTTGCCATTTCACGGAGTTTTTCCAAGCGCGTCTATTGCTCTGGTGATGATACCCGTTCGAGCGGTCTTGCAGGGCTTTCGCCTAGTATATCTTGCATACGCTAGAGTTCAGCTGAAAGAATTCCTCAGGTAGGCGTTCAAGCTTTGCCATATTACCCGCGTCATTGCAGGAATGGCCATATTACGCCGCGCCCAGAGCCAATGCTCCACGCACCTGTCTTGGGCTGTGCTGGTCTTGGTGATCTACTTGTGGGATTAATGGAGGGATAAGCTAGCAGAGCTCACACCAAGGCAAGGCTGAAGTCCAGGTAAGCGAACAAAGACAACCGATTCGAGAGAAGGAATGCCTTACAAGAGACACAAAGGTAGCTATATCTTTCCACAGCAACTCCAGCATCTCCCAGCCTCCCCAACACCAAACCATGTCCTCCCTCCAAGACAAAATCTACCACACCCTCTACGCAACCTCCCACCCACCCCGCCAACGCACCCAACCCCTCCAAATAATCGCCGTCGGAATCTCCCGCTCAGGCACCGAATCCCTCCAACAAGCCCTCCACACCCTCTCCATCTCCCCCATCTGGCACGGCTACGACTCCATCCTGCGCCCCTTCTGCCTCGAAGAATGGTACAGACTCGCCACCAGAAAGTACAAAACGCCCGTCAGCGATGCCGATATTGCGACGGGGTTGAAAGTCTCTCGTGAGGACTTCGACGCGATTATTGGGTCTTGCGCGGGGATTTCGGATTTGCCTGCTGCCGCTTTTGCGAGGGAGTTGATTGCTGCGTATCCGGAGGCGAGGGTTATTTTGAATACGAGGGGGGATATGGAGGGGTGGTATGGGAGTTTTAAGGCGACGCTGGGGACGCAGGAGGGGGATGGGGTGGGGTGGGAGTGGGCAAAGAGTTGGTTTTGGTAAGCAATGCCTTCTTCTTTTGTGGATATTGCTCGAGAACTTTGCTAATCCACCAGCAGTGCCGAACTCTTCTGGATTCGTCAGTACATGACACGAACGCAGCTCCCGGGCTTTTTCAGCGGCTCTTTCGCTTCCAATGGCGTCTGGGTTTACCAGGAGCATACGGCTATGGTGCGTGGTTTGGGTCTTTCGCGGGAGAGGTTGTTGGAGTGGTCTGTGAAGGACGGATGGGAGCCGCTGTGTGAGTTCCTTGGTAAGCCGGTGCCTGATGAGCCGTTTCCTAATGGTAATCCTACGACGGAGTGGGCGCGGCGTGTGGGTGATACGTTGATGGAGTATAATCAAAGGGCGGTGCGGAATATGGTGGTTGCTGGTTCTTTGGTGGTTGGAATTGTTTCTCTGGTTCTATACTTCTCCTTGGTCCCGACTGGGGCATGAGAAACAATGTAGACACACCGTTCGGAGATAAAGTAATGGCTGGAGAGAGAAAATTGTGGCTGCTGTATCAGTTTATCCTGCACCCTATTCCACCTGCATAATAAATTAAACATTTCCACCTCCACCACGACATTGTTCAAGCGTCCGGATCTGCTTCCCCTCGGCTTCAAAATTCCCATCCTCGAGCCATAATTCAAACCCACGCTTCACAGAGGCCCACTCATCATCAACAATACTGAACCAATCCGTATCGCGCGAACGGCCCTGAACGACCATATGCTTACGGAAGGTTCCCTCGTATACGTACCCGAGCCTTTTAGCCGCTCGATGAGAGGCAGAGTTGAGGTGGTTGCATTTCCAGACCACACGCCGGTACGGAGGAGATAGTGCTGCGTGATCCTCTCCAAATGCATGGCGCAGAAGCAGGTACTGCAATTCCGTCGCAGCAGCCGTGCGCTGAAGCGTTGGACTATACGTGACATACCCGATCTCCAGAGCACGGTTAGCGGGCTCGATGTTCAGGAATGCCACTGCGCCTACGACTTCTGTGCGAGAAGCTTCGGTGTCGGGCTCCGTTGAAGACGATGGAGAAAGACGTGCTGGATTGGCTCTGATGGCGTAAAAGATCCGTCCGTGTTGTCTGCCGTCTTTCATTTGCTCCCAGAAGTGTTGAGGACTGTCGGGGCGGGACAGCATGTATCTGAAGACGGTATCATCGCCTGGCATTCCAAGGTTGGTCCATAGGCTGAGAATATGAGCTTCTGTCAAGCGTTCGAGAGTCACAAATTTCCCGTGAACTTGCAAATCATGGTCTGGTAGAGGGGATGGCTTCGTGTGTACCTTCGGTCCGAGTAGGGTTTCAACAGTATTTTGATCCTGGGTGGAGCCCATGATGGTCGTCAGTCGATGTGGTCTTGGACGTGCGAGTTTGGCGATGGTGGGAGTAGGTCTAAGATTGTGATAGAAAGGATGATTTACCTAAATGTCCATCAAGAGAGTCATTGATATTTACGAAGCAAAAATGGAGCTTGTACTCATCACGCCTTGTGTTGTCCGATTCGATTCACCTATGCCGAAGTAGGAGTCAGGGCTCGAAGTGGAAGGTTTAGCCGAAGTCAAATGTGAGCAACGCGATTATCCAGTCGCTCTTGATTTCACATGCATCGATTCGAAAAAGTATAGGCATATTCTCGAACCGTAGTCTGTCCTTCGTCTCAATGAGCCAGCCTCAAGAATTATCGATTGTTCAAGGTCAAATGAAGCAGTATACTGACTCACGCCTGGCCATCAGACCACGTACACCAAACAGGACATTCATCGAGGTGCACGAACGGCGAATAAGGAGTAAAGAACATGAGAGATAGACACGACATCATCACGGATGATTTTGGCATCCCCAAATGAAAGAGAGGCAGCGTCCTCGTATTCACAATGGAGGATTACTAAACTCGCCAAGTAAATAAACCTTTTCCCCTCACTTGTAGCACAGCTGCACCTTGGCTTGAACGGAGGCAGGCAGCAAATATCGAGTCCGCCCCTGCTAAAATGCCTCATCGAAGGATTTCTGGCCAGTCAGCTCTTCTTTGTGAGACTCATTCGGAGTCCGCGGTCCCCATCGACTTGCTCCTACGTAGCGTTTCGACTCCCAACCATTGTCTTCCAGCCTGTAAACCGGTCTCCTTTTCAAGGTCTTGCTACACTGCTTAGTAAAACGTGGCTTACAGAAGATCAGGAGATGCTCTGCTATACAGGTCGCTTTCGCGCGTTGGCACTTGGCATCAGGAGATGAAGTGTTAGGCAGACGAATAACACCAGCGAAGTGCTGTTCTGAAGAACACACTCGTATGATATATAAAGGAGCTCCTCTTCCCAGTTTGCCAATCTCCTCACCAGACAGCTTCAACCTGCACACCTCAAACATTGGAACAAAACAACATCTCAAAGACAACAATGTCTCCACAATCGATCCTGGTAACCTCAGCCTCAGGCAAGATCGGCCGTGAGCTGGTTCCTCTTCTCCTATCAACCACGGCAAAAGACAACACGAAACTAGTTCTACCAACGTCATCCTCATCACGTCTTTCCTCAGCCTACCCTGCGGATCTGTCCCGACTTGCCATCGCCGAAGGCCAAGTCTCCGACCCTGTCTGGCTAGAGTCTCTCTGCAAAGAACACGCGGTCGAAACTGCCTTCCTAAACCTAGGCGGACAAGACGAGCTCTACACAGCTCTTGGCGCACTTGACTCCTTTGCTCGAGCGGGCGTGAAGCACGTAATCTACCTCTCGGCTGCGGGCGAGTTCACCTCGCCTCAGGGCGTGGCGGAGGTGCTGCGGATTTTTGGCAGCGCAGAGGTCGTAGCCAAAGTAGCTGTTGAGCAGCGACTGTTGTACGGCCAGTACCCTTTCAAGTGGACGGTGGTTGGGCCGACGCTTTTCTTCGAGAACGATCTCATGGCTCCCGAATTGCTGCTGAAGGAAGGTGTGATGCCGCAACCTCTGGGAGAGAACGGCGTCAGTCGAGTGTCATGCGCTGATATCGCGCGTGTGGTGGTGAAGAGTGTTGAGGATCGGGGCGAGAAGTTGTCCGGGCGAAAGGTGAATGTTGGGTCTTCCAGGAGATATACTGGAAGGGAGACAGAGGCCATATGGAGCCAGGCTCTGGGCAAAGAAGTTCATATTGGAAAGGGAGATCAAGAAGGGTTGGAGGCTTTTGAGATGGGCCTGAGGGAGGTCATTCCTGGGACTGCCGGGAGGGCTGTTGGGAGAGACCTAGTTATGATGGCATCGGGGTGGGTGCGGGAAGGGTTCGGTCTCTCGGAGGATGAATACAGGTTGACTCGGGCGGTTCTGGGGAAAGAAACTGACGATTATGAAGAGTGGGTGGCGAAGACGGCAAAAGAGCTGAAAGAGAAGAAGTAAAGTCTCGAGTGATGCTGATGACCTTTTCTTACCACGACTTAGTGTACTTTCAAGAACTCTATGAGATGCGACTTAATGCTCCAACCTATCACTAATATCATCTACTCAATCAAATTCGTTTCGAGCATTGTACTTGACAAAGCAAGCTCTTGTCACGGAGACGCAAATGCTAAAAAATTGCGTCCCAAAGACTTTCACAATCGAGGACAAATCGCATCCTCCCACCAAACCTAATGACCTAGTAATATCCACACAGCCTCCAATCACACAGAGTGCCTACAAACCTCACCCCTCCACCATCCCAAACGCCCCAACAACCACCCTCACCACCTCCCACGTCTCCTCCGTCCCCCTCTCCGTCCCAACCTTAACAACACCCTCCCCATAAAGCCCCAAAATCTCTCCATTAAACCTCTCAAACTCCGCATACCTCCGCGCAAAAACTTCCATCCCATCATCGACAGAGCGTCGACGCTTCAGAAACCGCTCTTCAGCAATTTCGCGTGGACAGTCGAAGAAGAGGACTTTGTCTGGTTTGCCGAAGGTTAGGTCAGCTGCTTTGGCGCTTTCTGGGGAGCGGGGGAAGCCGTCGATGAGAATTGTGTGGATTTCTGAGGAGGGGTTTGGGGCGTTGGGGAGCTTTGCGAGGATGTCTTCGATGGCCTTGCGGGTTATGGCGACGATTGTGTTTGCTGGTAGGAGTTCGTGGCGTTGAAGGCGGACGCTGATTTCGGCGTGGCTCATGCCTCCAAGTGAAGTATGGGTGGGAGAGGTTTGGGAAAGAAGATTGCGGAGGTGATCGCCCATGGAGAGATGGTGGATGTTCTTGTAAGTGCTGGTGAGGCGTTTGCAGAGAGTGCCTTTGCCTGCTCCTGGGGCGCCGAGAACGTAAATTAACGATGGAGAGGTTGAGGAGTTGTTGAATATGGGAGATTGTGACGATGTTAGTTCTTGGGGATCCATGTTGGCTCGATTTAGCTGTTCTTGAGGTTTTCTGGATGATCGGTGGGTATTTGATCAGCTCTTGGGGTGTTGAGCTGGTTTTATAACTTCTAGATATTAGTACCTTCGTCATTGAATCATCCACATTCACTGCTTTTCTTGGATTCACCAACGCCGCAGCCCTTCTTCTTCCAAAGTGAATCATTGCCGTCCGCATGTCCGACCTGCCATGTCTCAGTCAGCCAATCCAGATCAATTGCTTCTAGGCGAGAAGCCAAGGCATCAACTCCCCGGTGCAAAGAAGCAAATCTGCGTCGCTCGGACCGCGAGACAGTTTTCGCAAAGACAAAGGAAGAATGTTTGTGAAACACCCATGCCTCTCCCGTTCCGCCGCTTGCTATCCATGAAGGCAACAATGATACCTTGAGCATGTGAGACTGCAACAAACATCACCCAACACAATTGTGCTCGGTCTTCGCGCCAGCGTATAAAAGGCCGTCCATTTCACAGGTCAGTCTTCAATCCCTCTCATCAACCAACCATTCAATATCAAACCGTCAACATCAAAAGAGCCAACCCAACCATCACAATGTCCCTGACAAAATATCTCCTCACCACCCCCCTCGGCCAACTCCTAACCACCCTCCTCCACCTCCCCCTCCTAACCTACCTCCTCCACCGCCACCGCCTCCACAAAAACCGCACAAAACCCCTCTCGGTAAACTACCACTTCACGCGCAAATGCAACAAAACCTGCAAATTCTGCTTCCACACCGAAAAAACCTCCCACGTCGCCAGCGAAGCAGAAATGAAACGCGGCCTGCACCTCCTCAAAGCAGCCGGCATGCGGAAGATAAATTTTGCCGGTGGTGAGCCGTTCTTGTATCCAGACAAACTCGGCTGGTTGTGCGAGTTTTGTAAGGTCGAATTGGGCCTCGAGAGTGTGTCGATTATTTCGAATGGGACGAAAGTTACGGAGAAGTGGCTTGAGAAATACGGACAGTTTGTGGACTTCATGGGCGTTTCGTGTGATAGTTTTGATGAGGCGACGAATGAGCTCATTGGACGTGGGACGGGGAAGAATGTCGAGCAACTGTTCCGGATTCGCGATAGGTGCCGTTCTATGGGGATTAAGTTCAAACTGAACACTGTCGTTTGCAAACTCAACTGGCAGGAAAATATGGCAGAGACTGTGGCGCAGCTCGCGCCAGAGCGATGGAAGTGTTTCCAAGTCCTGTTTGTGGAAGACGAAAACGACGCCAAAGAGTCAGACGCATCGCTGGACAAGCGCAAGCGCGATGCCAGAGATCTCTTAATTTCTAGCGAGCAGTTTGAGGTTTTCTGCGAGAAGCACAAGCATTTGGACGCTTTTGTGCCGGAGCCGAATAGTTTGATGGCTTCGAGCTATCTTATCTTGGACGAGTATTTGTGCTTTTTGGATAAGGGGAGTGGGAAAGAGAAGCAGTCGAGGTCGATTTTGGAGGTGGGAGTGGATAAGGCGTTGGAGGAGGTGAAGTTTGATCAGGAGGCTTTTGTGCAGAGGGGAGGGATTTATGATTGGAGTAAGGAGGAGCAGGAAGAGGGATGTGGGACTGTGCCGGCGAAGGAGCTCGAATGGTGAGAAGGGGCTAAGAAGCATCCGCTGGAGAAGTTGGTGAGACTGTGCCGCCGAAAATCTCGAATGGTTCAAAGGTGATGAAAAGACCCCGCCGTCCAAAGTCAGGGAGCCATTGATTGTCAAATAGACTAGCCAGAATATTTCTTAGAGAGGATTCATAGACTACATCATACCCCAAATATATACCCAGACTCTGCAAGAAAGTATCAGCACCTGCCAAACTCGCTCCAAACTGATGGTTTCTCGCACCTATTTGCCCGTACCAGCCTTAGGCGGGTACTCCTTGTCACCAACAGTAACCTTGGGAGCACACTGGCACCACTCGGCTTGAGGGATGTTGTCCATGACCATGGGGATGTGCGAGCCGCAGCCGACCCAGGCTTGTTTGGCTGTAGGAAGGCAGATGGTGTTAGATAATGGGCCGGGGGCCTTTCAGGTGGTGCACCGTGATGGTAGCTGGGATGTGGAGGGGGGGAGTGGGGAGGGAAGACGCACAGCAAACGCTGCAAGCGGTTTTCATGCACATCTCGATTTGGTTGCGGGGATTTCTGGGGTGGAGGTTTTTTTGTTTTGCTGGTTTGGGAGTTTGTTTGTTTGGATGGAGGTCTTCTTTCTGAGTCTTCGTGCAGTCCACGCTGCAAAGCGGGACGACGTGAAGTTCGAACATCCGCATCCGATCGCGGAGGAGGGGCACCGCTCAGCGATGTGATGACTTCCGAGTTGGCGGATTGTATGGTTGGTTGACATTAGCTACGGTGCGTGCATCCATGGTGTTCGCTATACAACCCATTGATCGAAAACACTGAAATAGAAGACAAAGCACATTACCACTGATAGGTAAATCACATGGCTATACTCTAGCTATAGGTGTGATGAATCCCGAACAAAACCTTTCTTTCCAAAACAAGGTGAAATGTGATAATACACGGACGATGATGTTGAAGAGCTCATACGAAATACAGCCTACGATCAAGGCCTAGTCGTACACCTCCCCTCCTCTCTCTCTCGCCTAAATCCCTGGGCACACAAGCCCAGAATTCAGGCATGTTTGAACGCCCGCTCAAGAAGACGAAAAAAAGGCAGCCATGCCACGCCCGCCATGCATGTCAATCACTAGCCACAGCTATACACACACATCCTAAAACAAGAAAGAACTCCCCGAATCGCAACAGGATCGCTCGCTAATCCGTCAACACATCAATTAACAACAACTTTGAAAGATCCCATCCTTCATGATGACTTCGCGGAAGTTCTCCTCGGCGTCCGACCGCCCTGCGCTTCCTCCGCGCTCGTGTCGCGAGGAGGGGTGACTCGTCCGGCAGCAGCAATCTGCTGCTTTTGCGTGCTCTGTGCCTCTTCGTCGCCTTCATACTCATCGTCGTCGTCGTCTTCGAGCATGGAATTAGTGAGATCGTCTTCGTCTTCGTCGTCATCTTCCTCCTCTTCAATGCTCTCATAAATAGACTCATCAATACTCGGCCTAGCCTCACTGAAATACGAATCGAGCATTTCGCTACCCGCCTCGTCTTCGCTGAGAATCGCGCTGCCGCCCGACATGATACTTTCGGCCGTCATGTTTGTTTTCGTCCTGTCGAGTTCGAGGGAGTTCATGCCCGTTGCCAGGTCATCGTCCATGTCGCCCGAATCGCTTTCTGAATCTGTGAAATCCACGATGTCCAGGGGTTTGTCTCGCCAATAGTTGAAATCTGTAAAGTCTTCTGCGCCGCCTTCGACGAGCATGCGTAAGCCGATGGGAGGGAAATAGTGGTCGACGATTTCGCGCATGCTGGCGTAGCCGGTTTTGTATTTGTTGAGACTGAGGAGGTCGAGACTCACTTCGGAGTTGGAGTTGATGGTGAAGATTCTTGTTGAGGGGATGTTGACGCTGCGGTAGCTTAGGGCGTCTGTCAGACGGTTGCCGAAGCCAGCGTAGAATGGACTTCCGCCCTTGCCGCGCCCGGGGGCCATGCCGACGGGGAGGTGGGAGAGTCCTTCGGCTGCTGAAGCTGATGTATCGTTCGCTCCGCCGTGGCCGGCGAACAAAGCCATGATGTCTCGCAGGCAGGCCATTTTGAAGATTTCGGGTTTGCGAAGGTAGACCTCGCGACGTAGAGCAGCGATTGTTCGGTCAGGACTGAGAATGATGGGACCCTTGGGGAGTTTGTAGCCATCTTGAATGACACCATCGATGTATCCACGAGTGGTGTCTGCTTGACCTACACTGCGCGATGTCAGGTAGAGGAAGTTGTAGCCATTGGCGGAAATTTCAGTGTAGAGCTTGGCCACGCCCAAATGAGTCCAGTCGCGGCCGATTGAGGTGAGAACATGACCCAGAACGTCACTCTTCGTGATTGTACCGTCAATGTCGGAAATGACAATTGGTACATCGTGCTTCCAGTACCACAAAGTGGCGCTGCACGTAGCGCGGTTGACCGAAAATGACATTTGGTTTCCACCGGACTTCAGGTTCATAGCTTTCAACTGATCTGAAGTCAAGCGCAGGGTCTTCGCGTAGTTGCGATTTGGGTCACCAGCAGTAGTGGCAGGTGTGGGAGATGATGGCTGAGATGTCATGCCCACGGCACTGTCGCTGTCACGTCTGAAGTGTGCGCCCGCGTAGTCAGCGGTCGTATCGCTGCGAGCATCATCGCTGTGGTAGCCAGGATCCGAGAGCGCGTCGGTGGACTGAAATCCCGTTTGTAAAGCGCCCAGTCCGTCGGCGGCGGCTTTCTTACTTGCAGCCTGTTTTGCCTCTTCACTGCTGTATATCCAAAGGTTTCCTTTCTCGTCGGCTCCGATCAACGCGCCAATGTCGTAGGGACCTTCCAGCTCCTCTGACAAGAGTTTACGTGCAATTCCTTCTGCCTGAAGCGCCTCACCTGCGTCGCTTTTGTAGCCAGTCATATCCAGCATCAAATCACCGGAGTCAGTGACCTGTGTAGCGATGTTGGAAGTCCATAGCTTTTTAGACAGATTGATCGCTCTTGTCACAGCCTCCTCTTTTGACCACGGTGGAGGACTGCCCGAGCGGTCTGTGTGAGCAGCTTGGGTTGAGGATGTGTCTCGTAGTGCGGGAGGGGATAGAAGCTCAGAGTGATCCAAAGACTCGGCGATGGCAGCTTTGGCAGACGCTATATCGCCGTCCGTAGCTGTGCGTTCCAGCCTAGGAGTGATGCGTGTCTGGCCCAAGCTTGCGAGGTCGCCTGGGAGAGGTAGCCGGTTCGTCTGATCGAGGGTGTTGGGCAGAGGCGTCATCCCACCACCTTCGCTCCTAGCTTTTGAAAGGGTTGGTATCGACATGCCTTCTGTAGTACTCCGAGCGTGTTTTCTTCCTCCAGCTGGGCCAACGGGAACCCCGCCATCTTCCTGGTCCACTGAATTGCTTTCACTCTCAAGCGCAAAAGGGTCTGGCTCTTGCAAAGCAGGCGTGTTTGGTACACTGGGTCGCAGCTCCGGACTGGTCGCGGGACTGACGAGCGGACTAGTTTGCAAAGCTTCCGGTATACTTTCTTTCGTCTCGAAAACGAAAAAGGCTTCTCCTCCCTCTCCAAGCTTCATGGGAAATTCTTGCTTTTCTCCATTGATTGTGAACTCCACCTTTTTCTCGGATGGGCGAAGTAAGCTGAACTTGCCGAAGCGGATGTGGAAAGGCGAGCAGGCGAGGGATCCATCTTCTTGTTCGACGACAATGACATCGATGGCGCCGCTCAGGGTGGCCGGGTTGATGCTGTTCCAGGCGGTGGAAACGCTCGAGCCGAGCCCACGAACGTAGTTCATGGTTTTTCGCTATCTCGAACTGTCGAACAGGTCTATACTGGCGAAGTGGGAGGAGCGTTTGCTGGAACGAGACAATGAGTAAGGAGAGGGTGGGTGTGCCTTGTCAAGCAGAGGGCAAGCGAGCGTTCAGGTCATGCAGTGCTGCTGGATTTTCCACTGCTGAGCCTTGTCACGGGTATGATGTGAAGGGTGAGGTTCTTTGAAGCGAAGGAGTATAGGGCTGAAGAGGGATATTTGTGGATGGAGGGTGGTGGTGGTGGTGGATAGTGGATGGATGGTCCGGGTCAGCAGAGGCAGAGGCAGAACGTCATACGGCCGCAAGAGAGAGGCACATGCAAGCTCGGTTGGTTGTGGGCGGCAGTGGAAAGGCTGGGCAAAGTGAGGAAAGCTGTTAAAAAAGGAGCTGGGTATAGTGTATTGATGTTTGTCTTCAACAACTATACAATACACTATCATACAAGGATGAGAAGATAACAAAGATTGTTGTGCTCAACCGCAGCAGAGCTAAGTTCTCACACACAGCACAGCCAGCCTTACAGACAGTTCCCCCTTCATCAATCCCGCATCCGCATCCTGTACCCCGGATTGTTGCCTGTCTTCCCAACTGTCTATCTCCGAAAATAGACTGCTTTATTACCCGTCTTCCCTGTAAATATTGATTAAAGTATTGATTAATCCAAGATATCAACTTGAATCAAATATCATGTTAGCTCTATGTTGCAACGTGGAAGATATCCAGCATTCCATCGTTTGACACTCCTCATTTATCAGGCAACCCATCTACAGCAAGCTCCAATCCCATATCATGGCTCTGCATGAGCTGAACGAAGAGATGGACCTATCACCACCTACGCTTCGTGCTGTGTTTGTCAGCGACGATCCACCAGCTACATGACACCACTCGTGCAACTCCACCACCTTTCCAATCACCTTGCCATTCAATCCTGCTCGATCGAAGATAAACCACGAGTAGCTGAGTGACGTACCTTTCCCATTTCAAAGCAACATCAAGCTCTCGCAGCACTCGTCGATCCCTCACCTGCACAGGCCCTTAGAGTACATCTATAAAGTGAGGTGAAACACAACTGGCAAAACAGCACACTTGACCATACCAACCATTGCGTCTCACATCCTCCCTTCCCACTCCCAACCCAAAGTCACCAAAATGGCCAAACCGCACATCCTCCTCGTCCACGGCGCCCAACACCAACCCGTAGTCTGGGAACCCCTCATCAAACTCCTCCAAGCAGCAGGCTACACAACCTCAGCTCCCAGCCTCCCCTCAGCAAGCTTCACACCTCCCCCATCATCCATGACAGAAGACACCACCGTCATCAAATCCGCCCTCGTCAAAGCAATCGACCAAGGCGCCACCTCCGTCGTCCCCGTCTTCCACTCCTACGGCGGAATCCCCGGCTCCGACGCCCTCGCCCTCCTGACTCCCGAGCAAAAAACCAAAATCACAAAAGCAGTCTACATCTCCTCCTTCATTGTCGAAAAAGGCTCTTCCCTAGCAGGTGTGCAGGATGAAATCCCATGGTATTCTCAAACCAAAGTCAGCACGCCGCCTCTGCTCACAATCCCACAAAACCCACCTAACTAACAGACATTCTCATAGAACGGCCTCGTAACCTGCAAAGACCCAGTCAAAGTCTTCTACAACGACCTCTCCCCCGACTCGGCCGCCAAAGCCGTCGCGGAGCTCGTTCCCACCGCGCAAGAAGCTTTCTTGAGTCCTGCCCAGCATGAGGGTTGGGCGGAGTTTCCTGTGACGTTTGTGCTTTGTACGGAAGATAATGCTTGGAGCGCGGCGGATCAGGAGAGGATGATTGAGCTTTGTCGTGAGCGGGAGGGTAGGAGGGGTGGGAAGGAGGGTGTGGAGGTTGTTAGGTTGGAGAGCTCGCATAGTCCTATGTTGAGTATGCCGGAGGTTTGTACTGGGGTTATTAGGAGGGCGGCGGGGGAGGTGGGTGTTTGATTAGTGACTGGCTGTCGGAAAGCTGATCGAGGATGTGGTTTGCTTTGATTGAAGACATGATGGTGGAACAAGTCAGCCGATGCTTCGACTCTATGTGCACTCTATTATACTCTGGTAATCTGGGTGTCTCAATCTTCCCATCCAATGCGCAACGAAACCAAGAGATGTTTCATCAACAATGCCTAGACCCTGGTGAGTTGCAACAAGCTATGTTGTCGGCTGTCAGGCAACCTCTCACAGCTTCCAAGCGTAGCCATTAAAACAACCAGGATCGCTCGATGAATTCATGCTCAGAGTGACCGACAAGACTGGAAAGAGATTCAAATCCCACATATGCGAAGACCAATATGCCATTGTGTTCGTTGAAATCAGAATGTAAATGCATGTTCTACCCCACCACCAAATCTCGATGACGATGATCTCATGGGGTCCGCCAATCGACATGTAACGATGATGAGCTCTCAGAGACACCTTATAGTAGACCAAACCACCACCAAAATCCCTCCTCCCTCTACTAACTAACCCCCATCTCATGTACACCCTATTCCTCATCACAATCATCCTAAGCATCCTCACCCTCGTCCTCGCCACCCCCCAAGCCCAACACCCCATCCACCAAAACCAGCACCAACACCACCAAACAACCCTCACAATGTCCAAATCTCTCAACGTCTTCAAAAAGCCCCTCACCCTCCACTCGACCCAACCCATGACGGGCTTCCTGCGCAACGGCTACTGCGAAGTCCCCGCGGCAGACTACGGGAACCACAGCATCGCGGCCGAAGTGACGGAGGAGTTTCTCGATTTCAGCGCAAAGCAGGGGAACGATCTCAGGCCCATTCCGGGTATGAAAGGGGGGTGTAGGTGGTGCTTGTGTGTTAGTCGGTGAGTGCTTTTCTTGTCTTTTCTTGTTTCTTTTCTTGTTTCTTTTCTTGTTTCTTTTCTTGTTTGAGTGGTGGCAGTTTTGTGGTTGTTTTTGGGAAGGGTTCATGTGCTGACGGGTGTTTCAGGTGGAGGGAGGCTTTTGATGCCAGGAAGAATCATCCGGATGGGGAGAAGATTGTTCCGAAGATTTTCTTGAATGCTACGAATGAGAAGGCGCTTGGGAAGGTGCAGCTGGATGAGTTGAGGCAGTTTGCTGCTGATAAGGAGGAGTAGGAGGGGTGGGTGAAGGAGTGTTGGCGATAATTTATGTCTTCTATTAAGTTACTTTGCGAACATAATATATGTTCGCTGAGTGGAGTCTTTCTTAGTGTACAATTTGTATGATTATGGCTTCCATGTTTGCTTCTGCGCCATCACCGTGCCGCCTTCGGTCTTCTTGGGCGTGTTAGAACCTTGTCGCTGCTCGGCATGACCTTTGGTTTGATATCGCCCTCCTTGTGACAATTCTCCGGAGCGACTCTGGTCGTGTAAGCTCCTCGTACATCTAATGCCGCTGGCAACATGTCGTCTCATGGGCGGAGGTATCTCTCAATCCTCACCACGCTGCAAGACCGCTGTATTCTCGCAAGAACCATCCGGGCCGCGCTCTTTCGCGGCACTGCCGCTTTCCAATATCGTCGCATTCAACCCATGTAGCATTTTTCAGGGGTGTCCAGAATCTCCGCGCTCGCCATCTTGGTCAAACATTTGTATCGTCGCACTTCCACGCCTCATTTATCCGTACTATCCGACACAGTCTGTACTTTGCGGTACTCCTCTTCAAGCTGGCGCTGCATTTCGAAATCGACCTGTCGCTCACGCTTAATGCGCTGCTGCTCCATATCGCGGATCACACCCTGATGCATCGCCTGTAAACCATGCGTGTTAGCAAATATTGCCGATTCCATGCAAGGGAAAAGATGTGAACATACGGCTTTGTCGGAGACCTGTTGCTGGTGGACGAAGTAGACGATTCCGATTGTGCCCAGCACGGTAGTCGCAAGGGTTGTTTTCGCTGCTGTTGACATTGTGATTGGAATAAATTATCCGTAGTTTTGTATGTAAACGGTCTTGAATCGAATGTCGTTCGTCAAAAGAATACAAGGCCAATCCTCGCTGCACCTTCCCATTATTTCCCCTAAGCCGGCGCCGATGACATGAGCTCGGTTGCTGGCTGGGTTCGCTGGGCCAGCCGCCTGGCAGGTCGCGGCGACGATGCAACAGCTCCACTCTGTGATCTAGCATACCGTCGCTGTTGAACATCGAGACCTTCAATACACATCCACATATCAAAGACCACTTGACAAAATGGTATGGCACACCTGTAGAGCTCAGGTGTACTGCTGCTAATAATGTCATAGGCAGCACAGAACTCCGCCGGTATCCAGACACTGCTCGATGTACGTTGATCCTCGACCTCCATGTCCATATCCTACCGCACCTCGATATACCACGACTAGCTATGCGCTATCGCCTGTTGTGCAGTTGGGAAGCAGGGAAAACAGCAGTCTATGGGCGATGCGCTGCTCGTTGGTATGGATTCACCGGAACATGGCTGATAGCCGGTGACAGGCAGAGCGCGAGGCGCAGAAGATTGTCCAGAAAGGTAAGCATATCTAGACACTGGCGGCGTCTTTCACATGGACTGCGCAACCGCAGCATCCAGAATAGGAGCGCTTGTCAAATGGTGGGAATACCGTATAATAGGACAAAGCAGTTGACATCTTTCATAGCCAGAGAGTGTACGTATTACATCCGCCGATACTCCGAACACCGCCAGCCGCATACGCGCACAGCGACGCACCGATATTCTGACACACTACAGACCGCACCAAGAGGGTGAAGGACGCCAAGTCGGAGGCCCAGAAAGAGATCGAGGACTACAGACAGCAGAAGGAGACTGAGTTCAAGTCCTTCGAGAGCCAGGTGAGTTTCCTTAGGACAAGAAAAATGGACGAAGGTCAAGTGAACTGGGCTGGGATTACCTGAGCACCCACAAACACGGCCACATCCATGCCTCAGCAGCAGAAAGAGGCTAACACCCCAAACAGCAAACCAGCGGCAACAAGAAAGCCGAGGAAGACGCAGAGAAGGCCACCGAGAAGCAGTTGCAGGAGATCAAGCAAATCGGCGAGAAGACCGGACCCAAGGTAAGAGCAACAACAACACATCAAAACACAGCACAGCGTTTTGGGCTCGTTCACTGACAGAATTACAGGTTGTGGACGATCTTCTCAAGGCAGTAGTGACCGTCAACCCGGTTGTTCCGACCCGGACTGAGCAGCCGACGGTGTAAATGGCAGAGTCAGAGTGAAGGCAATGAAAAGAAATTGCTAAGATGAACATTCGGAGCAGCAAGCGTTGATACCTTTTTTTGAAATTGTATACATTCGATACATCGTCTTGTCGGATAGATTTGGTGTTCTCATTTCTCGGGTGGGGAAGATGACAAGCTTCTGGAATGGGTCTTCGAGCTTGTGCTGGACAATCATCGTATACTGTTCAAGTTCAGGCGTCTTCGCGAGCTGACTGAGCGTGGGGAAACCTAACTGAAGGGCACCTTGCACATACCAGCAAATAAGAGAAACAGTCGGGGGCTGGCTCATTGCTCAGACAATCCGGTAGTTTACCGTATGGTATTTCATCTTTGCTAGTGCCATGATTACCGTGAAGTCTTCCACCATCTACCGTTTATCTGTATTTTATTGAAAGCCGCGTGAGGTCCGTAGTTCGGACAGCAAGGTCGAGTTGACTTCTTAGTGAAGATCCACAATCTGGAACTTGTTCAAAAAGGAAATATCACTCGTATTCATGTAAGCACGCATTTGTGCTGAGCACATTCATGATTCTTTCACAGACGGGAGGCATGTATATCAAATGGTGTTGTTGATGATGAGGTGGGAGTGTTGTCATCGCGCGCGCTAGCCCACATGCGGGAGCGTCAATACGTTACACTTCCATCTCGCAACTTTCTTTCAACACTGTTGAAGATCCCTGTTGTCAGTCTCTTGTTGTATAATGTTACTTGCCCTGCATCGAACAGCCCTACGCCGGCGTGACTACGCCAGTCTCTATGCGCAATTCCGACAAATCTCAGAATACCATGCTTCCTCACCAGCGCGCCACCAACGCGTCCACGACCCACGCCTCAAGGAATTCGACTCTACAGTGATCAAAGACGAGTTCGCAGTGATCAGAGACGAGTACCAAGCACCGAAGCATCCGATCATTCTCGCCCATGGATTGTTGGGCTTCGACGAATTGCACCTGGCCCCGATGCAGCTCCTCCCAGGAATCGAGTATTGGCGAGGTATCAGGGAAGCTTTGGCGGCTCAGAATGTTGAAGTCATCACGGCTACTGTACCACCATCTGGATCTATTGAAAGACGGGCGGAGAAGCTTGGTGAAAGGATCTCGGAAGCTGCTCAAGGACGAGCTGTCAATATCATTGCGTGCGTTTATATGACTTCTGATACCTAGACGATACAAACTAACGATTTCTTACAGACACAGCATGGTCAGTTCACTTACTGACATTATGCCACACACGATCGCTGACAATCCCTCTAGGGGTAAATCAACACGAAATCAATCTCCATAGCAAACCTACTGACTCTTCTCAGCGGGCTGGACTCCCGATACATGATATCAGAGTTGAAGCCAAATGGCGTAGAAGTCCTTTCTCTAACGACAATCGCTACACCTCATCATGGCTCGGCATTTGCGGACTACCTCTTCAAGCGAATAGGAACGGCAAACATTCCCAAGCTTTACAAGGCTCTGGAAGCCTTTGGTTTCGAGACTGGCGCTTTTGAGCAGTTGACTAACCAATACATGAAGGTAGGCAGGCATTGTGTGCTTTCCACGCTCGTGTGAGATCTGACACTGACATCGCCGTTCAAGGAATCCTTCAATCCTCGAACGCCAGACAATCCTGACGTTCGGTATTTCAGCTATGGCGCATCACTGAGTCCGCATCTAACATCCGTCTTCCGCAAATCCCACAAAATCGTGATGGCAGCGGAAGGACCCAACGACGGCCTCGTCAGCGTCGACAGCTCGCGATGGGGCGAGTACAAAGGCACTCTGGACAACGTAAGCCATCTAGACTTGATCAACTGGACGAACCGCTTGAGGTGGTATTTTTGGGAGTTGACCGGAGGCAAGCGGCGGAGTTTCAACGCCATCGCTTTCTATTTACATATCACAGGTGTGACGAACCAAACGCCGCATATTCCTCGAAGTCTCGTATGCTGACGATCTTGCTCAGATATGCTCGCCAAGGAAGGGCTTTGAAGGTGCCCTTCATGGACCGTTTCTGTGTCGCAGTCGTCATTACAGATCTGATTTTCCCGGAGATTTGTGCTCTGCTTGACAGTGCCGACTGCATGTCAGGTACGCAGTGGAGACAAAGTGCTGGCCAGAAACACAGTAACAGAGAGCACGACCAAATCGACGTCAGCGTCATGCTGCCTTTTCCAAACTCCAACAGAATGCTTATCGAAACCCAAGCAGCCTTGGTAGCGGAGCAGAACCACCCATCGTCAAGACATTCTGCGCAAGTCTCTGGCGCACCTTTCGCAACATGTCTCACCAAAGTACTTAACCCCGACTTCCCAACGGCGGCAATGTCTCACGGCATTTCTAGATATAGAAAGCGCGCGCCCAACGGCCACGGGAATGGCGAAGAGGCGAAGAGGTCATGCGGCGAGGGTCCAGGGTTGTGTCTGTCATTTTGCGCAGCTTGTGGCAATGCTGTTCTAGACCTGAGACCCTTGCACATTGGGAAGGACATGACTGCATGGGTTGTGGATTTTGAGATTTGGACTTTGTATCGGAGCACTCTGGCTTTGGGCACGGTCGGAACCCAGATGCTCACCGACAAATCTGCACTGGCCATCTTTTTCGCCGATGCTCTGAAGTTGCTCGCACTACTGACTGCGCTTTGAAGGCCGCGCAATAATGCTGGTGCTGTTTATTGTTGTGGAAATCAAGAGGTCCATGTGTAGAATGTCCATTTGAATCTAGATTTGACCATGCGCAATGCGAAGCACAACACAAGTGAAAGTACAGTAAAATTCATGAGTCAAAAGAAGTGGTCATTATAATTAATTGTTGTTTGTCTCAACCATCATATTCTATGCTCTATAGATACAGGCTGGGTGGTAGTCATTCTCCACCTTGTTCGGCCGCGACATTCTGGTAGGCTTTTTGAGTTTTAAGCCAAAGTAAAAGAAAAAGGGTTGTATGAATGCTATATTCGTAACAGCGACGAGCCTGAGGTTTTTTTGTTCTGCAGGTCGGGGCCTTGATGGATTTGAGAAATAAGAAAGAGATGCAATGCGTGAGACGCCTCCAGGCAGGCAATGCAAGGAATACGAAATGAAGGAGAAATTTCTTTTTGGTGAATGTGTTGTGTCGTTTCGCCACGCTACACCACACTACGCTACATTACGAGCGTTGTTTTACTCGTAGCGGTAGCAGTAGGGGCCGGCGAAGGTGTCCATGATGTCGCCGAAGATCTGGTTGTCGGCGACGAAGCCGAAGGAGATGGAGTCAGAGAGCTGCATGGGGTCGCTGGGCGGGTCGTTGGCGAGGGTGGAGGTGCCGCTGATGACGTTCTGGCGGCCGTTGATGTCGAGGTTCTGCCAGATGGTCCAGATGCGGTCGATCATACCGTGGTGGATGAAGAAGACAGGGTCGTTAGGGCTGGAGTGGAAGTCCTCGAGCTGAGAGGGACCACCGCCGAGCCAGTGGCCGCCACCGTGGACACCCATGGCGTTGTCGTGGTCGCCGTAGCCCTGCATGAGCTCCTGGAAGTCCTCGATGTAGATCATGTTAAGGAGCAGCTCGGTGACGTTCTGGTAGGAGTTGAACTGAGCGCTGATCTCGTTGTTCAGGTCACGGGTCAGGCAGCGACGGTTGTGGTCGAAGTGGCCCTCGACGTTCTCGTAAGGGGAGCTGACGGGTCCAAGGTTGGTGACGAAGTCGCTGAAGGGGCCCTCCTCCACGCAGCCACCGCCAGTGCCGGGGTTGAGGTTGATGTTCATGGCACCGAGCCAGACACTGTCCCTGTTAGGAATGTACTTTCCGTTGCCACCCATGGACCACTGGTCGCCGTTGAAGACTTCGCTCTGGTCAACACGGCCAGCATCGGCGGCCCAATCCCAGTAAGGCATGTAACCAGAGTAGCCACACAGGTTCTTAAGGTCCTGCTCCATAGCGTGAATGTAGAAACGGTGCCACGCGAGGAAGTCGGCAGTCATGTGAATTTGTGTGGTGTAGTTGATGTGAGTAGCAACATACTCGTCGTAGCGAGTGAAGACACCAGGGTAGTCGGAGCTCTCAGCGTCGGTCATGCGCTGAGGGGGGAGGTGGTGAAGGCAAGTCATGGCGTCGGTGAAAGACTTGCGCTCATCGTTGGACATGCTCCTGAACTCCTTGCGAACGTTGGCATTCTCGTAGGTGCACTCGGAGTTGCGGGAGTTGATGTTGTTCCTCTGGTTGGTGTTGGCTTGGTCGCTGATGTCCTTCAGGGCCTGACCAGAGCGGATATCCTCGTCCGAGTAGTCCGAGATGGGAGGCGACTGGGCGACAGCAAGGCCGGAGACGGCAGCCAAGCCGGCAAGGGCAGAAACGAAATGCATTATAGTTGTATAGAGCTGAACCCGGAAAGAAATGGACAGCTGAGTAAATATGAGCAAGTATCAAAAGAGTGGCGTGGGTAGAGCTGAGGGGAGAGAGAGGAGAGTTCAAGTAGGAGGCTCCAAACTCTTGAACCCCAAAGTGGAGGGCTCTGTTTGACGGCGGAGTAGGTGTCCGTCAACGTCTTGCCCGGCCTGCTCCATCGCAGCACGCCGCCCATTGGCCTGTGGCACGTCGAGAATCCTTCTTTAGAAACTCGGTGGATCTGCCTGGAAATCGGTCTTGCCCGTATCGAGTGTAGACAGACGTGGACGGACCACACCGTGACCGGGTCGACTAGGCGCCACGCGGTCGCGGCGGACATTTAGCGGTAGACACAAGCTTTCAAGGCGCAGCACAATCTGGAGGAGGCTCACACTACCGTTAGACGTGGGTATAAGCGTAATTGTAGGACGTCTGAGGCCATGCATGGCATGCCATTGTGATACGCCCTGGATATCAGCACGCCAGCGATCGTTATAGCCAGGGTTCGCCGGTGGAAGAAGATCTCTGCGTGCCGTTCGACCCGTCCTCGTACCAGAGTTAGGAACGGGTGTTGATCTGCGTCGTCACCCAGCACTACCAAATCTTAGCCAGGTTGTAACGGCGGCCCGACGTTGGACGGCGGGAGCCTCTAAGCTGACAGGCACCAATGATAAGGGTTTGTTGACATGCCCCGGCGGCCTCAGGGATCTGCCAGGTCCACTATGGCTTGCCGACTGTTGAATTTCGGCGCGCCTTGGTTAAGGGGCACTCCTGGTACGCAAGGCCATAACGCAGGCGTCATGCGCTCGTATTCTCACCTTTATTATTTCTTAATGATCCCGCGTCTGCCGATGGACCGCACGTCGGGTTTGTTGAAACTGCGGATTCTCCCCGCTCGCTGTCAGCATGATGCACTGCCGAAGAGATTCATATCGACTAGTCTTTTGATTTCAGGCAGCACGGTCACAAGTAGCACTGCTCTCATACAGGTACTTCCTAGTCACAGAAATGTGCGGAGCATTCGTCTTACGCCACTGCTCGAAAAGCTGGCCAAGTTGACGGTGTTGAGGGTGTCCCAGTCTTGGCTATCGCCCAGCCAGTCCGCTGTCCCTCCTTTTCTCCCTACCAGCTTGGCCGTCAAAGATAGAGGGTCAGGAAAGGCTCGTAGTCGTTTCGTTTCTGTTGTTGTGGATGCTATCTCTGTTGTATACCGTCGGGGTGACATACCATTTGCCCACCGCGATCCACTGATCACCATCGCATGTTCGCCGATCGCAATGTTTCCTGGTACAGCCACTGAGCCCATGACATCGTACTTCAGTAAAAAAGTAGGGCCGTCGTCTACTGTAACATCAACCATTGATTATTCATCGATTCATCTTTGCCTCACCCTCGCGCTCCCTCAAGATGCCTTCAAGCAAACCCGCCAGGTCTCTGCAGCACATTTCCTTGGCTCCCTTCTGTCCAAAGACTACGTTCGTTTCGCATAGAGCACCTCGAAGCCGCGGCTCCCGTCGCACGTCCTGGTCCGAATAGTGTGCGGATGCCGTGTAGAAACCTCGACCCACAGGACTCTCTGCTGAAGCCGCACACGGCGTCATCTCATAGCGCGGCTGAGAGAAGCCCAATCGAATGCTGAGATCGGCCACGATTTGAGCCACCGATTGGGTGGCTTTCAACTTTGATATGGATTGCGTCAAGCCGGTGTGTTCGTCGTTGGCAGTTGACATGCGTCGCTTGGATGGTGCCGTGTCCACCACCTCCATGCGAGGGAGATGGCCGTTGGCACGCAGCCAGAGAATAGCATCTCGTGCAGCTGCTCGCTTCGCTTCAGCTTTTGAGCCGAAGAATGAAGACTTGGAACCGAAAATCTCGCCAGGGAAGATGGAGAGTTGCGCAGTGCACGCATACTTCTTCGGGTTCTGAGTCAAGCCTGCTTTTTGCTGCGCAATGGTGCTAGTCTCGAAGCTCTGGAAGTGTGCTGGTGGGCTTTGCTTCTTCTGAGTGAACTCGGTGAGCCGGCTGACCCAGTTCTCGTCGTTGAGGCCCGGTCCCATGTCCTGTTCATCGGAAGACACATACTGCAGTTTTCGCTTCTGCTTTGGGGGCGCTTTGAGATTTTGAAGGACGGTGATGACTTTTTGAGCAACTGCATCCTTAGCCTGCCTCTTCGATGGAAAGATGCTTTCTTCCTCACACGTATGAGGGCCAAACGCCACCTTGCAGGTGAAGCAGCCCTTAGCAACTTCCTGGAAAGTCCACGTTGGAACCATATCGTGAATTTGGAAGAGGTGATGGGCCTTCGCCACGGTCTCCCCAGTGAGTTGGACAGATGGTAGTGGTATCGTGTTTGCAGATGACTCGTCGGTTATGGGTTTCGGTAGAGGAATTGGATACAGAAGGTCCCATTCCTCCATAGTGTAGATGTTATTCCGCAAGGCTTTCCCTGCATTTTGTTGATGGTCCGAGTCCATCTGTGGGGGGTTTTCCTGCCCAGAGGGCGGCGGCATTCTTGAGTCGATGTCCATCTCGGTGGAAGTGATGGCTGGATCGTGCAGGTGAGCAGACGAGCGATCTTGAAATGCTTGCTGAATGACTGTCTGTGTGATGGAAGCAGTCTGCTGCTCCGAGGCTTCTGCACTTTGCATATGAGGTGTGGTATTATCTGGCCTCAATGTTGCTGCCGAGTTGAGGTGGTCTTCATCGTGCACCAGAAGTGAGTAAAGTGGATGTAGCAGGTCTCTGGGTGGACTGTTATAGTGATGCGCCATGCCGCTTTTGGACATGGACAACTAGGCGACAGGCTGTACGTGCATGCAGCGGCTGCAGTCGCGCGGGTGAGCCAAAAGTTGATAGGTTTTGCGAAGAGTCGTGAGTGAGAATGCTGCATGTGGCACAGAGAAGTGGTGTAACTAAAGGCCTATGTGAATTCACGCCCGCGGAGAGCGGATTGTCACGAGTGTAGATCATCACTGGCGATGTTGGTTACGAACTCTCACATCTGTAAGGAACGTCTTCTATGAGCAGCCATCAACTGAGCTCCGAGCATGTGGCAAAAAACAAATAGAAATCCCAGAGCGTTTGTTGTGTTTCTACGTGGCGGCTCCGATGAAGTCTCATTGCTCACAACAGATACCTTCCTCAACTGAAATCACAGTCACTCGGCAGTAGCGCCGCATTGAATGTTCAAGTAATGTCAAGTCATCGATTATCATGGGAGAATTTAAGAAATTGAAAACGATCATCTAAACATCATCATCCTGGGCCTCCACCTTAGGCACAGTAGTCTCCTGGCTCACTCCCACAGCCTGCGTCTCAAAACTCGGCACTTCCTCTACAACAGGCAAACCCTTCTCCTTAATAACAATCTCCTGACCCGCACCACCAAAAGCTTGCGATTCTGGATTCGCGCCGTAGATCTGGGGGTCAAACACTCCATAATCGCCAAAGGCACTGTTCTGACTGTCCACGGCGGTTGAGGTCGTGTACGTCGTTCCCGCAAAGCTTTGCTGTTCGTCGAAACTTCCGGTGTAGCTACCTACCCAGGATTGTCCGTAGTCTTGCATCGTACCATCAGGCACAAATTCGTCCGCTGTGGGGTCGAAGTTGAAGGTGGAGGTGTCGAAGTTCTCAATGGTGAGGTTTGGGTCGTACGACATGTCCATGTTGTCAGCGGAGAAGTCAAAAGTGCTGTCCAAGTTGACTTCGAGGTTGGTGTCGGCGAAAGCAGAAGCGCCACTGGCGTCGCTGATTGATGTTGGCCAGGTGCTGGAAGAAACACCTGAGGATGAACCGCCTGTGTATTCAAAGGGTGACTGAAGAGCAGGCTCCGGGGGCGCACCGGAGGCTGTGAGGTTTGGCATGGGGTCATCGTTGAAGTTGAAAGGACTGTCCACTGGCGTGGTCTTTATCGGCGAAACATACTGCGATACCGATGATAAAGACAAGGAAGGCAGAATCACGCGGCGCCAGCTCGTTCGGCCTTGCTCACTGGTGGATTGGCGGAAAGACCAGTGTATGAGCATGACTCGTTCCATTCCGGTAGTCGTTTTAATGAAGACATCCTGAGTTGCTGTGATGCTGCCGATGAAAGCTGCACCCTGCTCTGGTCCAGCCTCGCACACCTCTTTGTACCTAGCTGAAAGAGCACGCACCCAGTAAGTGCTTCCAAACATGATCTGCATGTCATTGTTGGTGTTGCCGTCGTCTCTGGCAAATTGGTGATGGCTGGAAGTTTTCACGATGAACTCGCCTCTCTCGAAGAAGTGGCTTTGGCATATGATATCGAATGGACGTGGGATCGCTCCAGCTCTGCAGTGGAAAGAGATTCCAAGCTCGTTGCTGCCACTGTTGATGGGCTCGCCATTCTGGCCTCTCCACGGACCCTGGTGAATCGCCAGCGAAGCTTGAGCAGCAATAACATTGCATTCAATGGGGCGCTGGGCATGGATTGCTGCAATACCTGGGTGCTTCTGGGCGAAGCTGTTCCAGTCTGAGAAAGTGTCATCTGCCAACCAAGGCTGCGAAATATGCCTCGTATACGTGTGCAGGCGCTCGACACGTTCCTCGGGGAGCTTCCGCTGCACGAACATCTCGAAGTCAACCGGCTCAAATATATCGGGAGAGTCCCTGAGCCTGCCATGGGCACCTGCAATCCCAAAGAGAGGGAGTGGCAGAACCTGCCGACCAGTCTGAGGTGGCGCCTGGACCGGATAGCGTGAAAGACCTCGGCCATCTGCATAATTAGGGAAATGTCCACCATTGTATCTGGATGCCGCTTCGGTGTTAGAGGATTTTTTGTCTTCATCCTTTGAGAGAAACGACATGACCAGAGGATCCTTGATCACAAACGGCTTGAGCACCTGAATGTGACTAGAGACTTGCTTGCGGTTGCGCTTATGTCCTGTTGTCATTTCGATCCAGTCGGCAATGAGCTCGTTCCGTCCACGTTGTTTCTCCTTGAACAAATGCTTCTTGCGGCCCACTGGCGGATACTCTACCAAGGCTAGACTACAGCGTCAGCAAGGCGCGGAAACCAACGCACAAGGCCAATTACCTCTGAAGAAAGCCTCCTCGAGATGTTCCGGCCATTTCTGTTCCCCGCCCTTACTATCCTTCACCTGGCGAGCTCTGTATTTGGCGTACGACTCAGAAGCGTAAAAGCGTTTCAGCAGCCTTCGAGCTCTCTCGTCCTTCTCCGCCGGAGTAGCATAGTGCGATCTCCCATAACTGGGACGAGCGAAGCCGCTCCGCAAGGGATGTTGTGTGTTAGTGTAATACAAAGGCTGGGGTTTCACGGGCAGTCGCGGTTGAGTGTTTTCAGACAGCAACAACGTCGGGCATTTCGAGTCGTACTCCTGGGAGAATTTGAACTCCTGATGCTGTCGATTACCAGAGTGCTCCTGTAGAATTCTCGGAGCTGGCTCGCCTCCGCCCACCAAGGGTGATGCATTAGAAGGAACAATAACAGAGGGCTGGATCATAGTGCTGACTGAGACGCAATCCAGCTGTGAAGTGGAACGCAAATGCAGGAATGCTTGATGAAAATGCCTTGTCAAAGGTCCCTCGAAGTTCGTAATTCGTTTATTTCTCAAGAAATGCTGATGGCTATGAATGTGAATGATGATATGATACTGCAAGGGAGCGTAGAGAGTTGGACGGTCGAAGGAATGACTGAATATGAGAGAGTGACTGTGTATGAGAATGCTGTCGTCGGGCAACAAGCAGAGCAAGTGTTTATAGATGATACACGGCACCAGACGGATAAAAGAGAGGTGTGCTGACTTAGCCTTGTGTCTCCAGAAACGTTCCCATCTTGCGCGTGCAATCTCGGGCTTCCACGAGCGACAGCCGGCTGGAGCCAACATGGAGGGTTGGCAGACAGGCCGATTGCACCTGGCTGCCAGGAATGTAGCCTACCCTCATCAAACCCACAGGCAAGGGAAGGTGAGTGACGTCGAAAGAGGATTGATCGTGCTCCAGGGAGGGATGACCTTGAGCTTGGCATGGTGGCAATTTCCTGGCTAGAACAATGGCCTTAGTCATAGGAATGTGTCTGTAGTCAGTGGAATGCTACCATGATTTTGACGTTGACAAACAATAGCGTTCTTCTCAAGCACAGGCAAGAACTCATAGAGAATATTGCTTTGCTGGTATCAACTTGATACAAGCACAGTAAAACTTCATGTGCCACGGGGTATCATAAGCTGTAGGTAGTTGAAGGTCGCAGACGTGGTCGCATACAGTGAAGCAAGGAGGAAACTTTCGCACCCACCAAGTAAAACACGTGACATGCAGCTTCCTTGCAGTTCGCCCAGTAGAGCGTAGTCAGACACGAAGCAAAGGTTCGGCACTTATTCCTCTGCGTCGTTCTCGGTGGTGAACTTCTTCCTGCCACCACTGGTAAGCTTTTGAAGTGCCACCTTGTTGACTTGGGAGCCAACTCTCTTCTGCATCTTTTCGATCTCCGCCTCGGCATCCTCTGGCTCTTCTTCGGCGTAGTCCAAGACGAGCCTGCGACCGAGCAAGTGAGTGTCGCGAAGTGCATCGATTGCGTTTGCCGCTTCTTTGGGCGTAGTGAAATCGGCAAAGGCGAAACCACGAGCAGCGCGGTCCATCTTCTTTGGCACACGGACAGAGCGTAGTTGACCATATGCACCAAGTAGAGAGCGGACATCCTTCTTTGTGGCCTCGAATGGCAAGTTCTTGACAACAACCTTGGTCTTCTTGCTGGACTCGCGTTTTGCCTTGTCCTCCTTTCTCCGCTGTTCCGCGGCATCAGCACCTTTGTGGCTTGCACGAATTTGCAGCTTGTGGCCATGGAGGGAGTATCCATCCATGGCTTGCAAGGCTGCTTGTGCTTGACCAGAACTGCTGAACTCCAAAAAGCCGAAACCCATGCTGAGCACTTGGCCAGGCTTCTTGGGGTCCGTTCTAGTCTTGACACGAGCGGTGAGGAAACCATCGAGAGGCTCGAAAGTCTCAGTGAGTTGCTGTGATGTGGTGTCGAAGTTCAGATTGCGCACGAACAAGGTAGCCGTGCCAGAAGTCTCAGCGACAGTCATGTCCGCATCGGCGTTCTTCAGATCCGCAGTGGATATCTTTGAAACGCCGTAAGCTCCCTCGACTTCTGCTGTGTCAGAAGGCTTCAGCGTGAACAAGTCCTTGGGTGCCTTCTCGAGGAACAGGACAGAGCCTTTGATCTTCCGGTATGCCAGAGTACCAAAAGCTGCCTTTGCTTGAACTGCGTTGGGGAACTCTATGATGGCGAGAGTACCGCTTGGGGGCATGATGAAGCGCTTGAGATCTCCGTGCTCCTCAAACAACCTCTTCAATTCATCCTTCGAGCAATCGTAGGGAATGTTTTTCACCAAGATGGCAGTGTCGCCACGCTGACTTCGCTTGAATGCGTCCAGGTCAACACCCTGAGATCTGAAGTAGGTCTTGGTCTCTTGGATGATATGTGTCTCGGCGTGAGCTTGCTTCACAGCTGCATCGCTGCTTGTGGGATCGAGAACTTCGGATTTCGACAACCCAAGGCGAGCCGCAACATTGGAGACAACAGTATCAGTGTTCATGTAGAGTGCGTTCCAGTTGAAAGTGGTGGAAGCAGCCTCACGCCTCTTCTTGATTTGTTGTTGAGTCTTCAGCGGCAGCTTAGATAATTCAAACTCGTTGAGCTTATCCTCACGCTTTGCGGTAGCGGGAAGGACGTGCAGAATGCGGCCTTCAAAATATTGGCCATCCTTCTCGTTCAAAGCTTGCTCCGCCGAGTCGGCGTCGCTGAACTGAACGTAAGCGAAGCCTTTACCGGTGCCCGTCTTGCGGTCACGAGAGACATGAATCTGAGACATCCAAAGTTAGTAATTGTGATCGTAATACTCGTCTTCAAATGAATGTAGTGGTTCGTGTTTCCGTTCAGTCAAAGTGACATCTACTAAAATACACTTCCTGGGTTTACCTCAAATGCGATTGCATCGGTTGTCCCTATCAGGTGCTCATCTTTGGAAAAGGGGTGGTAGGAGAAAAAGGGAATCATGCATACCTCTTCAAGATTGCCGTACGGTGCAAACTCGGACCGCAAGGCCTCGTCTTGCACATCGTACGGTAGGTTGCGCAGGAACAAACGCATGCTTGCTCGCACACCGGTGGCCTCGGTGGCCGTCTCAGGTTGTGTGGATTCAGGTTGCTCGGGCGGAGTTGGAGCTTGTACGGGCTGCTGGGTTTCGCGGACTGGCTGTTCAGCAGCAGGTCTTGTAGGCGGTGCATCATCAGAGTCGCTCGACTCTGCAGAATCTGCGCGAGCTTTGGGTCGACTGTGCTCTTCCTCCTCTTCATCGTCATCCAAGAGACCAAGCAGACGACTTGTCCTTGATCGAGCCCAATCGGCGTCAGATACGGGCCCTTGGGCAGGGACATTGTCTGTCACTTTTTCTTCATCGCCCTCCATTGCTGATTTAGTCGGTTCGGTCGGCGTGTCTTCGGCGGGGGATTGGTCCGCAGGTTGATCCTCGACCTTGGCTCGCTTTGTTTTGCGAGGAACCTCCTCATACTCGTCATCGCTAGCGGCTTCGGCATCGACGGCCATGTGCTCAACAGCAGCATCATCGTTGTTGCCAGCAACAGCTTCGTCGTTCTCCCAGCTTCGCTTTTTAGATTTCGGCTTCATGACCTCGAGGTACTCCTTCAGCTTGGGGTCTTCTTCGGCGGAGTCTTTGCTTTCGTTGGCTTGACTCTTTGAGGCTTCCACTGGCTTGTGTTGGCCTGCTATGGGGACGACAGGCGCAGTAGGCGCTCTGCCACCGACTCTTCCACCAGTAGATTCACCAATGGGCCTGGCGACTTCGACTCCGATCCGACTCATGCGAACGAAAGTTTTGTTGAAATACTTCACGGCCTTTTGTGCATCCTCGGGCGTCTTGTAACCGATGTAACCGATGCGGCGGTTCGCGAATAGTCTTGCATCTGTCACTTCGCGGCCGCCAGAAGCAAAATGCTTCTTGAAATCGGCCTCTGTGATGGAAGGTGGCAAGCCCTTGATGAATATACGAGAGCTCTCCATCTTGCTTGGGCGTTTCCTGAAGTGATCAGGTAGGCTAAGGTTGGTGTGTGAAGTAAAAGAAGCGACGTGAAGAGGTAACGAGAGTGGACTTTGAGGTTTTTCTGCGAGGCAGTTTTAGCGCCGAAGCTTGGCAGGGCGCCGCATGGCTCGGGCTTTCCAGCGACGCGCTCGAACACATGGGTGAGCAACGTGTAGCCACACGTCGCGCAGACCGTACGCCACTCATCGACATTTTCCATACCACCGGACACTCATTTGATTCAATTCAGCTTTGCCACTCGAAATCACCGCCATCATGTCGAACGAAGGAACAGAGTTCAAGACGGAGGAGATCAAGGAGAAGCTTGAGGGTAAGTCGGCTCTTACCGCCCCATGCTGCTCGAACAGATAATTGACAATGTCACAGCTCAGGTGAAGTCGGTCGACATGGTACTTCTACATCTAAGATGTCTCGTTGGACGACTCGATGGTACTAACGCATCCTACAGAGCGAGGACATGCAGCAAGAAGCCATTGAAGTCGGTTCGTACTTTGCTCTTGGAATGGCGGTGGTTGCCTAGCGTGGGATTGCTAACGGTACTATAGCCCAAGAAGCAATGGAGAAGTTCACTGTTGAGAAGGTTTGTCGCATCACCTGAGTATTCATACTGAACTGGTTACAGAAAGTAGCTGACTCACCTGCAGGAAATCGCCCACCATATCAAGCGCACGGTTCGTGAAGCCACATAACTCTGCCCGCGCTCAATGCTAACGATGCTCAGTTCGACGAGAGGAAGGGCGCGACATGGCACTGCATTGTTGGCAGGAACTTCGGCAGCTTCGTCACCCACGGTATGTTCAAGTCGTTCGCTTCTCCAGGCTGGCAGGAAGTGGACTAACGAATGTTGCAGAGACAAAGCACTTTATCTACTTCTACCTGGGCCACTGCGCAATCCTGCTCTTCAAGACGCAGTAGGGTTCCTCTGCGCGCGAGGTTTGCTGATATTGATGCCGTTGAAGCGACCTTAGATACCAACTTGACTACCCAAAACGAATCTTCTCCCGTCCCAGAGCTCTTCACGATCTTCAGGATTGCCAATCCGATCGCTGGCCACTTCTGGATCCTGTGACATGTGATCATACATAGGCTCAGAAGTGAATCTCTATCGTGACCTATAGCGACTTTTTCTATTCATATGTACTGCCGTCCAAATGTCCATACCTGCCAAGCCAACAATGTCCGAATCGGGGAAGCGACGTCAGCACGTACGTTGCCATGGCTGAGCAACGCCCTCGCAAGCCACCAAGCAGTCGGGGTAGGCTCAGTACCCGTATCTCGACATCTGTTTGCACCATCCTGTCGCATCTTACTGCACTACCACTATTTGCGCCTCGACACAACTGCTCCATCGAAATAAAGCGCCAACTTCGACTCACAGCGGATATCAGCGCAATCCAGCGCATCTAGCCCCGTCGCTCCGTCGCGACAACACAGCCAATATGGCCTTCATATTCACTTGCGGCACGCACAGTACGACATTCACCGGTCCATTCACTCTACACATAAGCTGATCTCACTCTGCAGCCTTCCAGTCTCTCCTCAAAGGCTATGAGAATGTCACGGCGCAATGCCAGAACTGCGGCAACTTCAGTGCGCGTGTATACAAACGCTGGGAATGGTTCACATTCTGTTTCATTCCAATCATACCCTTCAGCTTCAAACCCGACAAGGACGTCGGTTGTCATATCTGCCGATTCTACCAAGACCTAAGGCACCGGCCGGACGTACAAAACATGATGGAGGGAGGCGGAGGAGGACAACCAATTCCCATGCAAGGAGGACCTCAGGGTTGGAACCAAGGGCATCAGCAACAACAGCAGTATGCGCAAGGTGGACAACCGCAGTACAAGTAGAGGGCATACCGGGCGAACTATGGTGGAAGGAGTAATAAAGGTGAATACGGCGTTTGAGACGATGATGATACCACTTCTTTTTTGCTTAGCACGCGAACCCTTGCAGGTGTTCCTGGCTTTTTGGACGACTATTGATGCAGCCTGATGTACATACATAAGGGAATTATCGATCTCTACAGCACTAGCACACTGTCATACAACTGATAAAGAACAATTCGAATGTCGTAATATTTGCGAGGCTCTCTTCATCGCGTGATGTTCTGGGAATACTACGTCTATAGCTTCGCCTTGTTCTGTGCCTTCTTGAGAATAGGCTCCATCTTTGTCGCCTTCATAACATCACCCTTGATCTTGAGCTTGCCGCTCATGTAAAGTTTTTGCGCATTCGCCTTGCCGGAGATGAGTTTCGCGAATTCAGTATCACTAAGGATGAGCGTGACTAGTGCATGTCAGCAACCGTCGAAAGGAACAGTACTCAAGAGGAATGTCGCCTAACCAGTTGGCTTCTTGTCAGCCGGAGCAGTGCCCTTGCCGACTTTGCCGGTTTCCTTCAAGTCGATGTACCAGTCCTTTTGCTCGCCCTGGTCATTCTTGATAGTAAACGCGAAGATGGCGCCGCCCTTTTTGATGGCATCTTTGCGCTCGGCGTCGTCGGATAGGGCGGAGGAGATCAAGTCGAAAGCGGCAGAGGAAGGCCAGGCATCTTTGTAACAAAGTGTCAGCATTGATTAATAGCATGATGGTCTAGTGACTCTCGTACCTTCTTTGAGAGACATCTTGGTGTGTTGTTTGGACGAAATACGGCTAACTTGCGGTGAGAGTGCTCACGGGCAGGATTCAGTGCAGTGTTCTGTGTGGGATTGAAAGTGTGAGAGGAACGGCAACCAGAAGATCAAGGTTATTAGTAGTAGAGGAGGGTATAGATGCCAACCCCCAAGAGTCGCTTTGCGACATGTGATGCTCAGCTCTGCAGCCGTGCATGACCTCAGAGTCGCACGAATGCCGAGGCCCGCGAGAGCTGCAGAAGGATTGCAGAATCCGGGGTCAGGCATGTGATTCTTGGGTGGCGCCAGCAATCTTTCAACCTCATATAACGAGAACCGTGTCTTCCTCTCTCAGACCGATAGCGGTGGAAGTGAACGTTTGTATATATTACTTCTCTTTTGGATACATGATGCACGTCTTGGTGCTCCGAGTGATGAGCATGATGACCGTGTACGCCTGACAGCAGGGAATAAGCTGGAAATGCCCGCCGCTATCGGAGAAGAGCTCAGGTCCGAGCTACAGGGTATTTATATGTTTACTAATGACAAAAATGAACATCATCGTGGAGCAAATTATTTTCGAACTTCTATATTCTTATACCACAAATTCCTTCCGCCACGCCAAAACACTTATACCGCGTTCAATTGGTTAAGTTCTCATCCACACAAACACCACTATCATGAACGGCACACCACAACAGATCACAGCAGCTGGTCGTCTTCGTCAGCTTCTTTCCGACCCTTCTCATACCGTCGTGGCTCCCGGTGTATATGATGGCATCTCAGCACGCCTTGCTCTTGCTCAAGGATTCGAATGCCTCTACATGGTATGATCACTTGTTCCTCAATGCCAATTCGCCACCATATCGGCAGTCCCAAATCCGAACACCTTCTAACAACTCTACAGACTGGTGCTGGCACTGCCATGTCACGCCTCGGCATGGCCGACCTTGGCCTCACAACTTTCACAGACATGCACCAAAACGCCTCAATGATAGCTTCGATCAACCCCGCCGTTCCAGTAATTGCCGACGCCGACACAGGCTACGGCGGGCCTATCAACGTCGCTGCGACTGTGAAGGCGTACGCACGTGCAGGCGTAGCAGGCTTGCACATTGAAGACCAAGTGCAGGAAAAGCGCTGTGGTCACTTGGGCGGAAAGCTCCTCGTGTCGCGCGAGGTATTCGGGAACCGTCTGCGTGCTGCGTGCAAGGCGAGAGATGAGAGCGGAAGCGGGATTGTCATCATCGCTCGTACGGATGCTAGAGCCGGCTCGGATCCTGAGGGAAATGGCGGCTACGAAGAAGCGGTGGCGAGATTAAAGATGGCGGCCGAAATCGGCGTTGATGGGCTTTTCTTCGAAGCCCTGCAGTCAGAGGAGGAAGCGAAGCAAGCCATTTCCGACCTTCCCAAGATCCCCGTGCTTCTCAATGAGGTTGATGGAGGCAGAACGCCTCTGGTCAGTACTTCTGCGGCGAACCAGCTTGGTTTCAGGATCGTCATTTGGCCGACTATGGGCTTGGAAGCAGTGGTTCCGGCTTTGGAGAAAGCTTACAGCGGGCTTAAGAAGCAAGGCATGAGCCCGCAGGAATCGCCTATTGGACCTTCAGGGCTTTTTGAGGTTTGTGGGTTGAAGGATTTGATGGCTTTTGATGAGAGTGTGGGTGGTAAAGCATACCAGTAGAGAATCATGATAGTCCAGTATCTATTGCCGATGGCGTACTGACTATGGCTTTGTGTCACTTGTGAGTAATCTTCAAGCCGGAAGTCCAAGCATAGGGTCGTGATTTAGGTCTACTAGAACGAAGCCATACCCAGCCCTCTTACAAACCTAACCTCGTCTGCGTTCCGCTCGAGCGCCCTCCGCATCGTCATAGCATACTGCCTCTCTGCATCCTCCTTCGCCCTCTGTTCTGTGCTCACACTTTGCGCCTCAAGGGCATCGTGCCAGTCTTCATCCGGTTTCAATGGGTTCTGCGTCCCAAAGCTAAGGCATCCAAGCCGACCATCGCCAGACCACAGGAGGAGAGATTCGTTGGGCACATCAGGGCGGTCAGACGGATCCTGCTTTCCAGATGCTCGGAGTGGAAGGATCTTCTGCACGATATCCCCCTGACCAGGCAATTCCGAAACGCTCGACGAGAAAATTCCACCCGACGTTGCATCGCTGCTGGATTGATCGCTCGAACGTAAATCAGAGTTGATGTTGTACTGGCGCACCAGTGATGAGCCGTCTCTCTCCATCCAGCGCAGATTTCCATCGCCGTCAGAGAAAACCAAACGACCTCCGTGTGGAGCTACGGAGAGAAGTTTAGATGCCGATGCCGTCTGGCGGTTCTGATAGTTTTCTTTCCCTGAAGGGTCGTGTAACTCAAGTGATCCCTTGCCCTTGTACTCGGCAGCGGCCACAAGAGTCGTACCAATCTTGCTACGAGCGGTATGATGTGCGGAGATAGAGACTTGTGGGTTGCGCACTAGGTCGAGTGATCGAGGTATAAAAGGGTGTGGTAATGAGGTCAAACAAGCTATGCGCGCTCCGGAATGGATTGTACCTAGTAGACGGGGGAATCGCCGGATGTCGTAGTTGAGAAGGCTAGTGAAGCGTCCGGCGACCCATATGGAAGAGCTTTCGATGTGATTCAAGATGGATAGAGGACCGGGTTGGGAAAGAGTGGCGTGCGAGGTCGCTGAGCCGCCTATGAGCTCTCCATTGGTATTCGGATCATGTGTTTTGGTGAGCTCTCTAGCATCATGCAAATGCACTGTAGAGTTGGTACCCACTGCGAGAGGTGTACCGGGCTGACATGTCGATAGCGCCGTGATTGGGAACGGATACTCTTTGGTCGAAGTCACTTGCAGAGTTCGAAGATCGACCTCTTGGAGTAAATTTCGCACCGCAAAGTGGCCCTTTTGTGCATGGGCGTCGATTGAGACGCATTCCACAGCTCCAGTTTCTGTCATGATTGTACGGCTGAGGTCAGATCCACCCGTGAGGAGTCCGGTCTTGCTTTGGCCTAGAAGAAAGCCATTTCCACCAGAAGAGCGTGTTGAACGACCTGTGACATCCCATATGCAGATACTCCCATCATCTAGAGGAGACACCAGCTTCTGCCCACTTGAACCGTGATCGGAAAGTATGCTAATGCCAGTCGCTTCTCTCAGCTCTCGTTGGTCACTGCCATTCTGATTTGGTAAATCAATCCATTCAATGTTGACATCAGCGTGTCGCTGGATGTATTCCTCGTGATAGTCGATGCTCTCACCAGGGTATCCAGGCTCCCAGTTAGCGAGTGCTCGCGCCTTTTGTCTTTGATCCGCGGCTGAGTCGGCTCGCGATCGCTCATTGTCTTCTATAGATGGTTGTTGATGCACGCCAGTATAGCTGGTCATGGCATTTCTCAGTTCCTCTAACAAACTAGAGCTCTGTTCATCCAAAAGCATTTGCCGTCTGCGTTGAGCCTCTGCTCGAGATCTGTCATAGCAGCTTAGTTTCCAGATAGTGTTGTCGCGGGCGAGGCTGAGGAAACGGCTTGACACTGCCTGGCAGCGAGTGATGTCTTGGACGTCTAAGACTATTGAAAATTGAAGTCAGCATCAACGGATCAATTAAGTTGAAGAGAGAACTCACAAGATAGGATCACCAGGATCACTTCGTCTGGTAGCTTATCCATTTCTGTTTATCGTGTTCCAGCCTCAAGTGGCAAGCCGGCTTGTAGGATATGTGAGACTACCTTATCTTGAGATATTCTTTGTGAATAAACTGAAATGAAGAATTAAAGAAATATCTAGTCTCATGTGGAGTTGACTCGTTATGTTACTAAAAAGGTAAGGTACATTTGTACAGTCGCCAGCACCCATACGATGCCGACGCTGCATGATGCTGGCCTCGGGTGGGCTTGCGGCAGGACTGAGGGCTGGCTGATGAGGACATCTGGAGTTGCTCGCATGACGCTGAACGCTCCGACCAAACAAAGGAAACTTGGCCACATCATCGACCAGCAACAATGTCACCAATTGCTTCTTGAACAATTCCTCACGCGAGTTGAAAGAGGATCATGTCCCCAGTCGTACCCGCTATTCAAACATCAGAATACCACCGCCCACGATGAAGCAGTCCGCCTGGCGCATCCTGCCACTGCTGCTCGGTAAGCCAGCATCGATCCAACTATTCACATATACCTGGCGCTGACATTACCACCGCAGTCGCCTTTTGTATATTCATTGCCCATGCTGTTGCCCGGGATGCAGCTCCCCAACACGCTCAGCAAAAGCCATTGCAAGACATCCACAAGCATCCGGAGCCCGCACTCTGGGAGGACTCCACAAGAGCAAAGGACAGCCAGGGCACCGACAATGGAGAGACCGAAGAGAAAAGGCATCATGCCGTAGACGAAGCGACCGCCATACTCCGCAAGATCAAGACACCGTCAGTATCAAAGCTGGCAAAGTACACACAAAAGCCAAAAGGCGTGCTCGGAACGACAGCATACTACGCGAAAGAGGCGTTCATTCTGTTGTTCATGAACGCACCTCAGGAAGAGCATTTAATCTCGACCAAGAAATCTACACATTCGACCAAATTGGCTCAGCCATTGTCAAATGCCGTGCGATTATTGGAAGACGCAGCACAAGAGAATGACGCCGATGCCATCTATATGCTGGCCGACTTGAACTTTTACGGAAATTATACGCACCCGGTCAATTACGAGCAGGCATTCAAGAGATACAAACAGCTGGCAGATCAGGATGGAAACAGCACGGCTCAGTATATGGTTGCGTTCATGTATGCGACGGGCTTGAATCCGGAAAACCCGGCTGATCAGGCGAAGAGCATGCTGTACCATACATTTGCGGCCGAGCAGGGAAACATACATTCACAGATGACGCTTGGATACCGACACCATGCTGGCATCTCAACACCACGCAACTGCGACGAGGCTGTGCATTGGTATGCGCAGGTCGCAGACAAAGCCATCGCGTACTATCGCTCTGGTCCTCCCGGTGGACACGGCTTATATAAAGACTCATTCCGGCTAGCAGACGAAGCTGGTGGTGTCTATGGCGAGGGTGCAAGTGTGAGCTCGTCTGGAATACATGCCAAACAAGGCGGGCCTACAAGTGATGCCTATGCGGATGTCGAAGATGTCATGGAGTATCTGCACTTCCAAGCCTCAAAGGGCGATTTCACTGCCAGTTTCGGGCTGGCCAGAGTTCACTACGATGGTGGAAGGGGAATGAAGCGGGATCTGAAGCTTGCCAAGGCCTACTTCATGGACGTCGCAAGGCAGTACTGGGATCGCAACGGTCAGATCAAGAGCGAGGTGACCTCAGGAATGGAGAAACTCGCCTCGAAGGCTGCCGGATATCTTGGCCGCATGTTCCTGCGCGGCGAAGGGACCGAACAAAGCTTCAGCAAGGCCAAGATCTGGTTCACGCGCGGTCTTGCGAATGGTGACGCCTTGTGCCAATACTCAATGGGATTGATGTATCGCGATGGTCTCGGCGTGGAACGTAACATCAAGAAGGCCAGCGAGTACTTCGGCGCAGCGGCGGATCAAGATCTTGCCGTTGCGCAGACGAACCTTGGTATACTCTTCCTCGACCAAGGTGATATTCCCACAGCAACGCGGTACTTCGAGCTCGCCGCTCGCAACAGCCACATTGAAGCTTTCTACTATCTCGCCGAAATGAACCACCAGGGAATAGGTCGCGACCGCAGCTGTGGTACGGCAGCGGTCCAGTACAAGATTGTCGCCGAGAAGGCTGAAGCAATCTGGGGCTCAATTGGCGAGGCGAACGAAGCTTATGAGTCTGGCGACAATCAGAAGGCGATTGTCCACTACCTCATGGCTGCGGAGCAAGGCTCTGAGATTGCGCAAGCCAATGTCGCCTGGCTTCTAGATCACTCTCGCCCTCGCTGGAGCCCCATCGATTGGCTCAAGTCTCTCAAGCAAAACACCCAAGTCGCACTCGGAGATGCCGCACTGGCTCTGGTGCATTGGACAAGAAGTGCCAAACAGCACAATATCGACTCACTGGTGAAGGCGGGCGACTACTACCTCTCAGGTCTCGGAACCGTTGCATCACCCGAGAATGCAGCAGCATGCTACCAAGCCGCCGGCGAAAGCCTGCAGTCCGCCCAGGCTCTGTGGAACTTGGGCTGGATGCACGAGAACGGCATCGGCATCGACCAAGACTTTCACCTAGCCAAGCGCTTCTACGACCAAGCCCTCGAAACAAACCAAGAAGCCTACCTCCCAGTCAAACTCTCCCTCTGGAAACTCCGCTGGCGCAGCTGGTGGAATGGCATCACCCGCGGCGGCATCAAAGGCATCGACGACGAAGCGGAGAAGCGCAAGACCAGGACTCTGTCGGAATGGCTGGATGATTTCCTCAAAGCTGACGCAGAAATGTACGCCGCTGAACAGTACGAGGCGGACGATTGGGATGCTCACCACGACACCATGCCGGGAGGCGATGATTCCTGGCACGATGAGTATGACGATGAGGATGATGTTTTCGTCACGCTGCTGCTGGGCGGTTTGTTGGCTGGTCTTGGGTTTTTGATTTGGCATAGGCAGCAGTTGCAGAGGCAGAGGAGGGAGGCGCAGGAAATGCAGCGGCAGGGACAGCAGGGACAGCAACAGCAGCAACAACAACCGGTGCCTGCTCAGCAGGTCGATGGTGGTTTGTTCCCGCAGCCGGGTCAGCCTGGTCATAATGACTGGGTGGCTGGTGGGGTTGCTCATTAGGTTGCTGGTTTTGTCAGGCTTCCTCCACTGGTGTTTCTTCCTTTTATTTTTGTTTTCTGGTCTACGACGTTTAGCGGAGCGTTGTTGCATGTGTGCATGTGTGATAGCATATTGATTTACGAATTGGACAAATTTTAACCGGGATTTTTCGAGTGTCTTTCGTTCTTATGTATCTTAGCCATACCGCTTTCATCTGTGCATGCAGTAAATGCAGTGGTATATTATTGAAAAGAAACACAAAGCACGTGACGCAGAAGCAATACAAATGGAGCACGGCTCAGCCGTTCAGTCAATTCCCCGTGCCAGCCAACCAGCGAGTGATGAGGACGGACGGTTCACGCAGGAGGAGCGCTTGAAGCGGCCGGCCCGGGCACAGCCAGCCAGCCAGCCAACGGGTGGACAGCCCCAGGCAAAGCAAAGCGCAGTGTTTTGTCTCCCCCCGGAGTTTTGGGGCGAGAGACAGAAGAACAGCCAGAGAGAGAGAGAGAGAGGCAACTTCATTGCTTCTGCGCAGAAAGTCGCTAAGACCTCTTTGCTTGCTTTCACCCACCCACATCCCCCCATCAACACCCTTGCACACCACCGCTGTGAGATAAAAAGAAGCACTTTATTGCGACGTCACCTCCGACTCGTCCGCTTCTCGTGTTGTTTCTTGTCTTTTCTGCATTCTCGCGCTTCCTCGTTTCTTTGTTAGCCCGCCCTCCACCACTCACCCACACACGCGCGACAGCATCATCCACCCACCCACCCATCCATCATCACCAGCGCATCACCACCCGCCAGGCCATCGTTCGGGTACAAGGTCTTGAAGTCTTGTCGGTAAATTCTCCCTAGAGAAAACCACACCCACCAACCCACGCCGACAACTCTCGCGAAACTCTGCCACTTTCTTGGTGATCGAGCGCAAAGACCCGAGCACTCGGAAGCTTGGTTGAGGGATAAGCATGAGCAAGAGAGGCGCTGAAGGCCAAGGCGGCGAAGAACGATACGGAAGCTGGGATACCGGCTCTGCAAATATGGAGGAGAAACCTAAGCAGGCGACTGCTGCGCAGATGGCGAAGAGGAAGTGAGTATTTTTATTTTTTTGGTTTCTGATTATTCTTGTTTGTCTGGTGTTGTTTTTGATGGAGCTGGAGAGCTTGGCTGGGGAGCTTTGGAGACTGGAGACTGGAAATGGATTTGTCGACTCGGCTGAGAGCTTGGAGCTTGAGGTGGGATTGCTTCGAATGAGTGGTTGTGCCGATGAGCTTGCCATACGACTCGCCTCTTGGATGGTTGTTGGATCATCGGAGCATGCCACAGACCCGAACACAAGCTATTCGCCTCCGAGCGCCTTCAATTGGCATGGCGAGAGCCCTTCGAGCCAGTGCTATTCGCCGCAACACCTTCACGGCAGCAACAATTTCCGGATATGGAAGACTTGAACCATCAAAGAGTCTGCGCATGTAAGGTCTGACCGCGCGAGCTCACCAACCGATCCCGCCTGGCCTTCGATCATAGGCTGTCACACAGAGGGAAGACGAGAACAACGATATACCACGGCCGCTACAGACAGCACAGCCGAAACTGTAGCTATTGAAGTACGAGGGCAATTCATCGTCAACTCGGTACGAAGCTATTGGCGGCCGCCTCGTTTACTCAAGCAATTGGTCAGATGGATCGAGGAAGACCCCAAGCTTGCATAGTGCTCGCGCCGCACATGACGCTCCAGGGCGCTAAGCGAGCCCTCTGGATCCAAACGCTAGCATTTGGGAGTGACTGTATTTCACTTCCAGATTGCGGCAAGCCACATGAGCTCGCTTCACCTGGAAGTGTGGCTCGTCGACGTCGAGATATGGTTAGCTTTATCACAAGCCGACTCGAGGGATTTGACCACCGCCGCGGCGTTTTCGACGAGAAAAGCAATTGCGCACGCTCTGGCATCCCTGCGAAGAGCTGGTCCTACTTTTGCATCATCTTCCCGCACCCCGCCACACGGGATCTCCCGTTGGCGCGCCGAGTGTTGTGAAATATCGCGACCAAACGCCCCATTGTCATCCCACCAGTGAAGGAACGCCAAGACATCCACAACGACACAACGACAGATCGCGACTACATTACATCAACGCTGCAATCCTGGACGACATCACAATGGGAGAGGAAAGGCCGGGAGGCAATGGCCACTTTTACTACGACGATCTCCGAAGCTCCAAGAAGAGGCCCCTCGAAGCCATGTCCGATGGAGAAGAAGCACGCGAAAGACTGATGACCTCAACTGGTTACATGGACATAGAACCAATCAGGCCTACCCAGCCAACTACCACAGCTCCGATTAGGCGACCAAACCCGCACAGACACAATGCTAACCCGTTTATCACTCCCAGAATCGCAAGTATTAAGAGAGGCGGCGGCAAAGCCCGTTCAGCATCACCGTTGACCGGCCCGAGCACCACATTCACACCACCTAACACCTTCACAACTACCACACCAAGCAACTTCAGCTTCGGTGCTAACAATCAACAACCAAGCACGGGTTTCGGAGCTTCCAATGGAGGCTCCTTCACCTTTGGCCAGCAGACTAGCGCAAACGATGGCATGGATAGAGTCGAAGCATCCCCAGCGCCGACGTCCAACTCTTTCACATTTGGAGAGCAGGCACAACCAAGTACCAACGGCTTTGGCCAGCAGACCAGCAATCCATTCGGCGGGTTCGGTCAGCAAAATCAGCAAAACGGCGCACAGACCACCCCTTCATTCAGCTTCGGTCAACAAACACAGAACAACAACACCAATGCCAGCAGTGCGCCTTCAAATCCTTTTGGCGGTTTTGGTCAGCAAAACCAGAACACCAACAATGCTACATCCACTTCGTTCGGTGGCTTTGGCGGTGAAGCGAAGTCGGCCAGTCCCGCTCCTTCAAACCCGTTCGCAGGCTTTGGCGGACAGTCTCAACCCAGCGCCGCGCCATCCGCATCTTTCACCTTTGGCTCGCAGTCGACCAACGGCCAAACTGCTACCAATGGCTCATCAACACCCTCTTTTGGTGGCTTCGGCGCATCGCAGAGCACACAACAAACATCCCAGCAGTCAACCAGCAGCTTGTTCGCTCCGAAACCGAGTACCGAACAGAAAAGCCCTTCGCCATTCCAAGGTGGCTCATCTCTCTTCAGCAAGCCCGCAGAGGCGCCCAAGGCAGATGGATGGAACTCATTCAAGAGCGCATCGCCTGCTGCACCTAACGGCGGCGCTGCGACTCCTGGAGCTAGTGTGCTCAGTGGCTGGCAAAAGGAGCAAACTTCTAAGCCTAGTTTCACATTCTCCCAGTCTCAAATGACCGCGGTCGACGGAGACGACGATGATGCAATGGCTAGCCCCGAAAAGCCAGCAAGCACTCAGCCAGCATCTTCTGGTTTCGCTGGCACCTCAAGCCTTTTCGGCACTTCGCAACCCGCTGCAGCGGCAGGCAATGATCTGTTCAGTCGCATTTCGAAGCCGAGTGAATCGAACGCTGCTCAGGCACAACAATCAACAGACGCTGAAGCAACTCCCAAGGCGCCAGCCGCATCCGGTGGCGATCTGTTCAGCCGCATGTCCTTCCCGGACAAGTCCAAGGACCAGGCCATCAGCGCAACCCCAGCACCCAAGGCATCAAACCCCTTCGCTGGCTTTTCTGCTGCAGCACCTCCCGCTACGGCGCCCGCCAAGAACCTCTTCGCAAGTGTAAACACCAGCTCTGAGGTGCCTGCGACTCCCACCCCCGCCACCGAGAAATCACCCGAGGCCTCGGCGACTGTCAAACCCGCGCAGACTTCCTTCTCGACTTCCTTGTTCAGTGCGGCTACACCAAAGCCGTCGGCCGCAACTTCATTGTTTGCGCCTAAACCGGCTGCGGAGCAAACTCCCGCCCCTTCTGTCGCCAAGCCATCTACAAACTCACTGTTCAACGCAAACACACCCAAGCCGGCTGCTGAGCAAACTCCTGCCGCTTCTGTCGCTAAGTCGTCCACAACCTCCCTTTTCACTTCAGCCACACCCAAGCCATCAGCCGCAAGTTCACTTTTCACTCCCGCTCCGGCAAAACAGACATCATCCTTCGCCGCAAGCGTCTCTCAAACGCCGGCAGCTTCAGCGCCAGCGCCCACCACGGAAGAGACTGCGGAGGCGTTCGATTCCACAGGAGCAAGTAAGATGCGCCAGCTGAATGAGGGTATTCGCCAGCATTTGGCGAAAGCCGACCCCAGCGCAGACTACACTGAGGTTTTCAAGTTTTACATCAAGAGGGCGAAGGCTATCAATGGCGAGGAGGGTGGCAACAGTGGCAGCCTGAAGTCGAAGCCGGATACGACCACCAGTGCATCCAGCAAGAGTCTCTTTAACAGCTCTCAAGCCCCTCAATCTACCCCGTCTACCAACCTCTTCGCTCGCAGTTCAGATATTGACGCGACCCCTAAGCCGGCAAGACAGCAAGGCCAGACAAACGGCGTGGATTTGACCAAGAGTCTATTCGGCAACCCACCTTCTGATCTCCAAACGCCGAAACCTGCACTGTCGAACGGCTTGTTCGGAAAGGTGCCTTCCACAGAACCAAGCAAGAAGCGCAGCCTCGAAAGCGATGACATCCCCGCGCCCGTCACCGAGAAGCGCACAAAGTCCAAGGAGTCTATCGAGTACCCCAAGCTCCCTGCTGGTGCTAGTGATACCGCGAAGTTGTTCGAGGCAACTCTTGACAAGCCTGCAGAGTCTGGCACTGTGGCAAAGGCCCTGTTTGCGCCCAAAGACGCAGATCAGGAACCCAAGACTGGCGAAGAGACTCCCAAGGCTAACGTCTTTGGTGGTTTCAAGCCTTCCACGTCCTCTCTCTTCACACCCAAGCCTGCCGCGGAGATCCCTCAGAGCGGTGGTGCTGGCATCCAAGCATTTGGCAACGGTCTACCTGCCTCCACTCCCGGCTCGCAGTTCAAGCCCAAGCCCGCCGCCGATTCCGACAAGCCCAAACCCGCAGCAGCTGGCGGCTTTATGCCAACGTTCGCTGCGCCGCCAGCTGGCGCCTCTAGCTTCCTTTCCGCTTTCGGCGCCAACGCTACGAAAGAGCAAGACGCTGCTCTCAAGAAGGCTATGGACGAAGATTTCGACAGCGAGGATGACGACCCAGAAGAGTGGAAGAAGCAATACGAAGAGAAGCAGGCAGCGAAGAGGAAGGCGATCGAAGAGGCTGCCAAGTCGGGCGGCGGCTTCTCTTGGAAGCCAGCCACTCCTAAACCAGCCGCCGAAGAGAAAAAGAAGGATGATGATGCATCCGCAGAGACGCCTGCTGCTGGTGACAAGACCTGGAAGCAAGGCACGCCGATCAAATTCGGCGCAGAAGCCGCTAGCACTCCAGTTGCACCTCTCACTGCTCCGCCCAAGGGCACCGGCTTGTTCGGTAGCAATGGTCCTAACTTGTTCGCAAATGCGGGAAGCAAGACCCCTCAACCGGCGTCCAGCGGCACATCGCTCTTCTCGCAAACGCAGACCAACGGCACCAAATCCTTCTCTTTCACCAGCAAAACTACCGAGACCTCAACACCCGCCGCCAAGGCGACCGAAACCGACCAGTCTACCACTGAACCCACCACCAACGGAGAAGCCGCCGAAGGCGACGAAGAAGGCGCCAACGACCCGCAAGTCGAAGACATGACCGCCCTCCAGCCCTCAGAGCAAGAAGAGTCCGACGTGCTGTACCACGTCGAAAAAGCGAAATCCTACAAATTCGAGCAAAAACCCAACTCCGACAAGCCCGAATGGACCTACAAAGCCCTCGGTCCCGTCTGGCTGCTCAAAAACAAGAGCACGGGCAAAACTCGCTTGCTGCAAAAAGTCGCTCCCCTCGGCAAGGCCGGCATGAATTTTAATCTCCTCAAGGCTGCCGCCATGTATGCGCCGAATGGAAAGCGTGTGACGGCGAGTTTCATCGATCATATTAACGAGAAGGAGCCCAAGAAGCCGAGTCAGTGGTATGTGCAGTTTGGGAAGGAGGACGATGCGAAGGAGCTGGGGAGGCTTATGAAGGAGGAGGCGGAGAAGCAGTAGATTAGCTGAGGTATGTAATGATGCATTGTGAGGGTTTTCTTTTGGGGTACTGTTCGTTTTTACCGACGCTGTATAGTACATTGGAGGCTTTATTTCTGGTTTATTTCCGAAAAGTACGGCCATGTTGATGGTCGCTTTGTTTCTCTTTCTGTACTTTTGAGCAGACTTGTACATTTTATCTTGATCAAAGACTTTCGTCCTCTGTGTCTTGCGAACTATGTCATTGTGATGTATCAAATAATAAAACTGATCGATACGTCTGAATTCATTGATAAAAGCCCTGCCCTCCCTTCGTAAAATCATATCCCGTTCTGTATCCGTTCTTGACCGCATTCTAAACCTGCCTGCCGATATATACAGCCCACCTAGCCACCACTCTCCCATTCATCTAGTAGACGTATCTCCAACCCCTCTCGACACCACTGTGCTCGCTGTAACCCTCCGCAGCATCAAGAGCCTTGTTGAGACGCTTCGCCCACCACTTAACAAGCCAGCAAAGAAGTGCGGTGCAAAGACATCCAAACAGAATAAGTCCACCTCCGAGTCTGTAGAAAGGCTCATGCTTGGTCGGGAAAAAGTACGGCGAGAACCAATGCGAGCACTGACTGACACAGTTCGCAATAGCGATCAGCGCAGCTTTCTTGGAACGCGGCGCCGGCACCAGAGTCGTTTCCCAGGACAGCTGAAGGTTCAAGCCGTTGTAGGTGCCGCTGACAAGAAGGCAGGCGCCGAAGTAGCGCGCGCCGACATTGGGGGTTGCCATCATTATGGCGGTTCCGATGGCGGAGACGAAGATGGGCACGATGATGTGGTAGCACGATTCGCGGAATTTGCCGGAGCTCCAGGCGAGGGCGCAGGCGGTGGCGTAGGCGAGGGCGTAGGGGGGTGCTTGGACGAGGTAGGTGTTTAGTTCGGAGAAGCCGAAGGTTTTGATGATCTGGTTGTTTTGGTTGTGTTAGCTTTGTTCGGGTTTGATATCGCTTCGTTTAATGTTGATTTGGAGTGTGTTGGGCTTACCGATGGGAAGAAATCCTTGAACGACTGCGCGTTGATGAGGGAGAAGTGCATGCCGCAGAACATCCAGGTGAAGGGGTCCTTGATGGCTTCCTTGAGTCCGTCCCAGGTTCCGCCGACTTGCTCTTCCTTGCCGCCGTTGGAGAGGAGGACGCGGTATTGTGCCATTTGTCTCTCTTCTTCGGTGAGCCATTTGGTGTTCTCCGGCCAGTCGGGGAGGAGGAAGAAAGCGACGATTCCGACGAGGATACTGGCTGCGCCTTCGATGATGAAGAACCATTGCCAGCTGTAAAGACCTGCGATTCCGCCCATGGTGTGCAGGATGCCGGCGGCGAGGAAGCCGGAGATGATGTTGGAGATCGTGTTGCCGGCATGCCAGACGGCCATGCGCATTGGGTTTTCTTCTTTGGTGTACCAGGACGATGTCACTGGGATTTGTTAGCGATTGAATGGGCTCTGTTCGGGAATTGTCTACTCACTGAGTGTGATGCCGGGGAAGAAAGGTGCTTCGCAAAGACCAGTGACGAATCGAACCATGCAGAAGCCAGCGCCAGAGGTGACGGCAGGCATGCAAATGGTGCAAACGCTCCATCCGAGCATCATACCGGGAAGCAGGAGACTTGGGCGGACTTTGGCCAACCACAGATTGCCGGGAAGTTGACCGATGAGGTAGCCGACGTAGAAAGTGGAAATACCAGCACTCCAGACGGTGTCGGACATGTTAAGATCGTCTTGAAGACCTGCAATTCTGGCGTTGGAGACGTTGATGCGATCGAGGTAGTTCATCAGGAACATGATGGTGATCGTCGGCATGAGTCTCCAATCGATACGACGGAGAAGTTTCTTGTTCAAAGCGGCCATCTGGGTCTCATCCAAATCGCGAAGAGTATCGAACCTGGCTTGAATGGCGGCCGGCGAGACATCTTCAGTCGTCTCAATGGCAACGTCGATTTTCTCGGTCGACATCCTCTCGACCTTCTCGGCGTCGACCTTCTGAGTGGTCATGTTGGTAGCGAATGATTCAGTGATGTGGAGCGAGTGCTTGGTGGATGAGGTCTTGTCGGCATGGTCAAGACGTTACAAGCCTGTGGTCTTTATCCTCTTCTCACGTCGCCATGCTGCTCGTCTGCCTCAAGCTTTTACTTTCGCCGCCAAGCTAGTAGGCTTGAAGGTCTAGCCATTGACCATCCCCAGAGAACGCCCCATGGGGTAGTCCCCGCTCGCGTGGCCATGAAAAATGCTGAGTACATCGCTACTTCACGTGGGAAGGTTACTTGGCGGTTGAGTCTGGCTGCTTGGCAATTGGGTTTTCTCTCGGGACTTGGGGAGGAAGTGGGAGTGGGCAGTGCTGGCTGCGGCGCTGTGGTGTGATTGTTCCACGGAAGATGAAGAGCCGCGGAATTCGGGCACAACCCGGAGTGACACGACGGGAGTTGTCGATAGAAGGCATACCAACAACACACAAAGGTCATGTAGACTACGGCATATGTTGGGCCGTTGATGGCAGTTCTGCTGAAACCGTTAAGGCACCGATCAGTAAAGGGAGAACAGGAGGACATGGACGGAAAATCCAATATTAACCTTCGATGTCCCGTGATGAACGTATTGCCGTGACTTTTTCCATTTACAAGACTTTTTTGTTTGCTCTCAATAAAACGCTGCTGGCAGTAAATACGGCAACATCCATTTACGTTCACAACAATCTACGAAGACCGACAAGATGCAAGCCGCCACATCTCCGCTAGCAGTAGCACCGCAACATGCTTCAATCCAGCCGAAACAAAAGAAGACACAAGTGTCGCCTTTGGCATCACTCTTCGCTGGAAGTGTAGCAGGTGGCATTGAGGCCATGACAACATATCCTTTTGAATACGCAAAGACTCGCGCCCAGCTTCGATCCACGACATCACAAGGAAATGCGTTCCAGATGCTCAGGAATACAATCAGCGCCGAAGGCGTTTCCAGCATATACACCGGCTGCAACACATTAGTTGCAGGCACCGCTCTGAAAGCAGGTGTACGATTCCTGGCTTTCGACTCGATCAAGGCTCAGCTCGCGGACGAGGACGGAAAGCTATCGACATCAAGAGGCATTCTGGCCGGTATGGCAGCGGGAGCTGTGGAGTCTGTACTAGCAGTGACGCCGACCGAGCGCATCAAAACCGCTCTCATCGATGACGCGAAGGGAGCCAAACGATTTCGCTCTAGTCTTCACGGTGTCACCACATTGCTGAAAGAGCAGGGCATGTTGGGTCTTTACAGAGGTCTAGTGAGCACAACTGTGAAGCAATCAGCAACCTCGGCCGTCAGACTGGGATCATACAACATGCTCAAGACACAATACGCAACAAGGATGGGCCATGCACCCAAGACCACACTGGAGACGTTCGGCATGGGTGCCATTGCCGGTTGCATCACCGTATATGCGACGCAGCCGTTTGATACGGTCAAGACTCGCGCACAGAGCAGTCAAGGTGAGACCCTCATGGTCGCTATCAGAGGCACTTGGCAAGATGGAGGTCTGCGGACGTTCTGGAGAGGCAGTACCATGCGGTTGGGCAGGCTCGTGCTTTCTGGGGGCATTGTTTTTTCCATTTACGAGAAGGTCATTAGCTTTTTCTAATCCATTGCGGTATGTTGAGAGGTACAATATTCATCATTATTGACAGACCTCACTACTGCAACGTGTCTTTCTTTCAAGATAGAACGCAATATAATCCGGCTGATGCCATAACGAGATAGGTCTGTTCTTTGCGCAAGACGCGATATGGGTCGTGATGGCAAACAAAATGTGGACCGGGTGGAGCCGTAGCTCCACAAGGCTTTTGATGTTCCGTGGAAGTAAAGTGCCGAGGTGCGCAGGCGAGCAACGACGAAAGTGATGTGGGACGACTTTCGCCGCGGGTTTGATTTCTTCCATTTCATCACACTCATTATCATCCATCTCTCCGTCAACGTTCCTCAGGCAAAAAGATATCCGTGGAAACCCTGCCCACGTCATGCCGGCAGAGCGTCAAAAGGGCGGCCGCGCTCAGCGTGCCTGCGCGTACTGCAGGAAGCGAAAGGTCCGCCACCCGCAAATCGGTTTCATACATGCACATGTAGCGTATTGACTTACGGATGATTAGATGAAATGCACTGGCGAGCGTCCGCGTTGTAAGAACTGTGAGATCTATGACCAAGACTGCATCGTAGTGACGGCCTCGCGGAGGTCCCGGCCCACCAATGCAGCCATCAATGAATTGAGAGAAGAGAACCGACGCTTGCGCGAGCAAGGCTCTCAGGACAGATCGCAAAGTGTAGATCTGTCGTCTCAGGAGGAAATCAGCCCGGGCCACAGCACGGTGCATCCGGTAGTCGATCAGATTACACCGTCTAGTATGGACCCTCCACCTAGTGATCCGCCACATCAAAACACAACACTGGCCGGGACACCACGGTCTATGGGTGGTGCATCGACTTATCATGGCCCTACGAGTACTTTATTCGACGATGCTATGCCAGCAAACCAGCAATCACGTTCCTGGCTGTCGAAAGAACGTGAGGCATGGATGCCGAGAGTGCTAATAGCCGCTGCCGCAGAGCAACGACAATATGAAAATATTAACGCTCGCGATGGAAAGCTGGACTTTGATGGTGTAGATCCTGAGCTTGGTCTGCACTTGCTGAACCTTCATTGGAACCGTCAGCACCATTCATTCCTTGTCACCTATCGACCGGCCTTCATGCGCGATATGTCATGCAACGGCCCCTACTTCTCGAAGATCTTGTTGAATGCCATATACTACGGCGCTTCGAAGTTCAGTCCGCGGCTAGAGTTGCGCAAGGATCCTGACGACGTGCGTACAGCGGGTTGGCAGTTCCGGAATCGCGTGCGTGATTTACTCGGACAAGCACTCGACCATAGCGAGATTACGACTATCCAAGCATTGCTGCAGATGAGCAACTCGTTGTTCGCGCTTGGCGACGAACAAAGCGCCGCTTGGGTCTATGCCGGCACTGCGTTCCGCATGCTGGTAGACCTTGGGTTGCATGTAGACGCAACGATGCTGCCGATGATGCATCGCCTATCTGAAGAAGACCTGGAGATAAGGCGCCGTGTCTATTGGGCTGCGTTTGTTGTTGACAAGATGCAATCTTTGTATCAAGGTCGTCCGGCCAGTCTGAGAGCTCTTGATGGTCAAGTGCCTATCACTTTCCTGGACACATACGAGGAGCTGGAGCAATGGAATCCCTTCGCTTACACAAGTGGAACGAGCTATCCTGGATCTCCAAGCTATAGTGTTTCCACATTCAAAGAGTTCTGCAAGCTTTGCATCATTCTTCACGACGTTCTGGATAGAATGTACTGCGAAGGAAAAGAGAAACGCAGCACAGAAGGTCTGATCCAAGATCTGGACACTCTAGAAATGCGCATGCATGATTGGAGAACAAACCTTCCCGCTCACTTGACGATCGACATCAGTGATGGCAACTCACCTAAGCATGTTCCGCCTCCGCATGTATTCTCATTACAGTAAGGTCAATTCGCATTACCCGACGAGATATATACTGATGAATGTGCACAGAGCTACTTGGAATACGCTGCGGATACTGCTACATCGTCCATTGGTTGCTGATGGCCATCTGCACCAAACTTTCCCCTCAACGTCAAAATCATCTTTCGCAGCATGCACGGAGGCAGCTATGAATATCGTCAAGCTCGTACGCTTATACGACAAATACTTTTCGGTCAAGCGAGCACCATACCTCATATCATACGCCACTTACGTTGCCGCCACTATACATGTCCGGATAGCCGCCATCCGAACGTCTGCTTCCGAGGCTCATGAGCACCTCCGTACATGCTTGTCTGTCTTCAATCAGAACTCGGCGACTAACCATGCTGTCCGAAAAGCTTCTGTTGTGATAGAAGCCTTAATGAAGCGAATGGGAGTTACCGTCGACAACCCGAATGCCGACCGCCCAAGCTCACCACGCCCGCAGTCCTCCAACCAGCCCGGCGAAACTGACAAGTCGCCGCAACAACGTACAGGGAGCTTCGCCCAACCGGGCGCCTTGGAGCCTCTACGTCACCAACCAGAAGTCGGGAATCTGATCAACCCCGAGCCAACAATGGTCGCAGGGCAATTTGTCCCTGGGTTAGATGTGGATGCCATAATCCATAGCTTCATGCAAGAGCAACAACTCCAAGGCCCCAATCAGTCTTACATGTCTGGTCCAGTGGATTACGCTACCAACAGCAGTCACAACAACGACATTTCGAATCAAGAACAAGGGCCGCTGCTCAATGGGGAATTTGGCATGTTTGACGACGCTTTATTTGGTTTTAATGCTTCTGCGTTCGATTGGTATTATCCGAACGCCATGTCTCAATGATCTGCTACGATTTTGTTCTCTTGAGTACTTGACTTGTACTAAAAGCCTTCTTGAAAAGAAATCTATTCATCATTCATATCGCCGTCAAAGGTCTCAAGCGACCGATTTCTCAACATGCATCGAGTCTCCCTCATTCTTAGTCTCGAAGGCAGATTCTTCGACGCCTGTGGACCTAGCGCCTCCAAAAGCCTCGTCAATCTCCTCGAGGGAAAGTCCTTTCGTTTCCGGCACGAATAAATAAACGAATGGAATCGAAAGCGTGATACAGCTGGCGAACACAAAGTATGTGCCGTACCCACCCTTGCCCAGGTTGGAGACCATGTAAGGTACCGCTCGGGCAATGGCAAGGTTCAAAATCCAGTGAGTGGCAGTGCAGATCGCCATGGCGCTGCTACGGATGCGCAGCGGGAAAATCTCAGCGCAGTAGATCCAGGGGATTCCTGCGTAGGAGAAGCAGAAACCAACAGCGAAAACGTAAATGAATGTCACTGCTGCGTAGCCTCCAGCAGTCAAACTGCTGCCTTCTCCGCCGGGAGGTGCGACGTTGATGTATGCACCGATGAACCACATGGCGACAAGCATCACTGCCGCGCCTGCCATCAGCATGTTCCTTCGGCCGAAGCGGTCGACTACGAAGTACATGGCGATGATAACGCAGACCAGGCGGACAATGCCGTAGATTCCAGTGGCATACAAGCTCGTGGACGACCCAGTGAGTCCCACAGACTTGAAGATGCGAGGGGAGTAATAGCTAGGTAAAGTGTCAGCGGTTTTTCGTTTGGATAGGATGGGTGGATACTGACTTGATGGCGTTCGATCCAGCGAACTGCATGAAAAAGAAGATGATGTTGCCGATCAAGACGCGCTTGCGATTGCAGGGTGCCATCAGCTCTTTGAACTGGAAGAACATGCTGTCGGAGCCTTGGCATTCTTTCTCCTCATTAACAGCATTCATTATGTGCTCAAGCTCTTCTTCGAGATAAGGGTGACCTTCGGGGAGGTTTCGAAGCTTGATCAGCGTCTCAGAAGCAGCGGCGCGTGATCGGAAGCGAGCGAGCCATCTGAACCAGCAGTGTTAGATGAGGATCATTACAAGGGCCAGCGGAGAATCGACAAACGTACCTTGGTGACTCCGGCACAAACATCATGCCGATGATCATGAGTCCACCAGGGATCAACTGTACTGCAAAGGGCGTGATCCATTGCGCAGCAGTCTCCGTCATATTTTTTTGGACTCCATAACAAATCCAGAATCCGACACAAGTTCCAGTCTGGACGCTGATTTCGTAGATTCCCACGAGTCTTCCTCTAATCGCAGGTGGTGCCAGCTCGGCCACGTACAGTGGAACAACTCCACTTGCGAGGCCCACTCCCTGTCATAAGCGTTAGCAAGCTTTGTTCATCCGATGCCAGTGGTGAAACATTGGAGGCTTTGAACAAGTATCAAGAGAGTAAAGGAGAAGAGTATGCTTACCAAACCACCAATGGCACGTCCAACGAACATTGGAGCCACAAGGCCATGGCTGACAGTTTGCATCAAAGAACCAATACAGAAAGCAATTCCCGCAATCACCAAGGAAGGCTTGCGGCCGAATCTTTCACCGAGAGGTGCCACGGCCAGCGAACCGAAGAAGCAGCCGGCCTGCAAAAGCGACACAATGTTCGCCGAGAACTCATCGCTCTCAGATTGAGAGGCGCCAACTAGTCCAAAGTCGCGCTTAAATGGCTCAAGGGTGATAGTCGTTCCAATGAAAGCAAGGTCGTAACCGAAAATGAAAGCGCCCATGGACGCCACCAGAGCAGTGACATAGACTCGGATGTTGTAGATCTCCTTCGGAGCTGGGGTGCTCATGGCGACTGCCGCCGCGTGTCTGGCTGGCATGGCGTGTAACGGTTTCGAGGGGGGACGTTGACAAGAATGCCCAGAGAAACCAAGCAATGCGCAGTCACTCAAGCATATATTGTCGAAGCCACCGACCCCATCTGGGGCCCCATTGTCCACACTTGCCGCGTATCCGACAAGCGCAGTGGTGAGAATCCTGCAGAAGGTGCTGGTCTCGTGGCCATTCTAGGTTCGAACCCTGAAGAGTGAATATGTCCGCGGAACTTCATCTTCCGCGGCAACGAACTTCCCATGGCCCCATGCGAAACGTCGCTTTGATGTCGATTTCCGCCCATAGACCAATCCTGTGATCTCGGAAAATGGGTCAATGGGGCGACACGACGGGAGGAAACAACGCGATCGTTGGCATAGATCATAAGATGTCATAGTCCCGGGCCGATAGAGGGATCAAGTCCCTCACAGACCATGTTCAAAACTGCCGTACGACGCACCCAAGCAGTAGTGATTCCTCACATTCCCCACTACCCTCCAATACCTCTGCCCATCATGCCTGGATTCCCTGTATCCGCTGTACAAACCACCACACAACCTGCCGAGGCTCCTAAGCGACGTCGAGCACTTCCTGCAGTATGGATGAGAGCTGGCACATCAAAGGGACTTTACCTTCACAGGAAAGACTTGCCTCCAAAGGAGAGTGACTGGGCGCCTGTGATTACCCGAGTCATGGGTTCATACGACTCCGATCCTAAACAACTGAACGGAATTGGAGGCGCAACTTCAACAACATCAAAAGTCGCCGTTGTATCACCTTCAAAGCACCCGGAAGCTGATGTCGACTATACTTTCGTGCAAGTGCCGATTGGAAGCCCAAAGCTCGACATGACCGGCAACTGTGGCAACATTGCGTCTGGAGTTGGACCATTTGCTGTCGATGAGGGGATGGTTGCTGTTGAGCCCGGACAAAAAGAGGTGGGTGGCGACGAATCCCGTCAACATTAGCCTTTGCTAATCATAAACAGGTTCAAGTCCGCGTCTACAACACAAACACAAACGCAGTCGTCAAAGAGACCGTCCAGGTCGACGACGAAGGCCACTTCCTCGAAGATGGCGACTGCGCATTGCCCGGCTTGAGCTCCACAGGAAGTCGCGTGCAAATGTCCTTCGCAAAGCCATCCGGCGCAATGACAGGAAAACTTCTCCCTTCCGGCCGCCCAACAGACACCATTCTCATCCAACCCGCCCTGGAATCAGCCCCAATACCGGTGCAAGTCAGTTTGGTCGACTCGGCCAACCCCTTCTGTTGGGTGAACGGTGCTTCGCTGCCAGAACTCTTCCACGAACAGGGTCCCCACGCTGCAGAGTCGATCGATTTCATGGAACTCGTGAGAAGAGAGGCGGCGGTGTTGATGGGACTGGCTAAGAGTACCGAGGAAGCTTCCCGCGTCAGAGGAACCCCAAAAATTGCTGTCCTCACAGAGCCGACTCAGCCCGGTGTAGAAATCCAAGTCGTTGCATATTCCATGGGCAAAGTCCACGGAAGCCTGCAACTGACCGGAGCAGTGTGCCTCGCCACCGCGGCATGCACCGAAGGAACCATCGCGCATTCCATGCGTAACAAATCTTCCAATGAGAGAAGAGATTCGGGCACACTCAGTGAGAAGCTGGAACTGCGTCGTGAGCGGGTTGCCATTCGCCACCCAGGCGGTGACATGGATGTCGATGTGTCGTTGGACGAATACAACCACGCCGAAGCAGTCACCGTCTTCAGAACCGCTCGACGCCTATTTGAAGGCACCGTCTATTACCTGCAGTGATACCCTGGGACATTGATGAGAAGATGAAAGAAAAGGGAAAAGAGAAACGCATTGAGTCAGCGCCAGTCATACATAAATTAGATGACAGTGTGCCAAGCGATCGAGAACCTGATGGTCCCTCGCTGCCACTGTGAGCGCATGAGATTATTCCATAGAACATATAGGATGTTTACTCAGCAACGTTGAAACACATTCGATCTCAGCAGTAGCGCGTTTCAGAGACCAGATCGTCGTAACATCGAAAAGAATGAACAGAAATCCGGTAAAGGCAGTGCCCGAAGAGCAGAAGCAACAGATCTGGTAAAACGGAAGATAAAGGCACTCAAGCCTTGTCTGGATCGTTGATCCCACCAGTTGTGATGATGTAGGTGGCTTCCTTTTCGGCGCAGTCTTGTACACTTGTCAGCAAGCCTCAAAACGAGAAGCCAGTTGGGAAACCACATACCAGGCGAGTCGATGACTTTTGCGACTCTTTCTTCGCCCCGACCTTTGCGAAGCAAGATGCGGGTGGTCGAAGCATGGGCGAGTACATGTCCGCCGATTGGTTTGCGTCCGTCAGCACTTGCAAACAAGGCGCTTGCGCCTGGGTCAGACTGGACTTGATTGATGATCAATACCGTGATGTTGAACTCTTCAGCCATCTGACTGAGCTTTCGGAGATGCTGGCCCAGTTTTCCCTGGCGCTCGTTCAGCTCGCCGCGGCCGTGGTAGTCGTTGCGAAAATGGGTCATGATGCTGTCGATGATAAGGAGACGGTATTGTCCAGATGCGAACGGCTCAGCCAGGCCACAAAGCTGGTCGTGTTGGTCTTCGCTGTTCTCCGCACGGACATAGAGAATGTTCTCGTTGGCGGCTTCATGGTCAACTGCGTAATGTCAGCTCTATCCCCATGCCTTTATGTAAAAGCAAGCTCACTTCCGAAACGCTCAGAGATCTGCTTGATACGTTCTGGGCGCCAGGTCCCTTCAGTGTCGATCACTGCGACACGGCCTTCGGCACCTCCCTTCTCCTTTGGTAACTGCGCGATAACAGCCATGGTGTGAGAGAGCTGGGTTTTCCCGCAGCCTATGAAGCGTCAATGGAAGGACAGGCGGAACAACCTCGCGAAGACTTACGAAACTCTCCGTAGACCTCATTGATGCTGCAAGACTGGAACCCTTCGTTGAGAATGGAGTCCCACTGTCTGCTTCCAGTCGAGATACGGAAACAGCGCTTTCTGCGAACGGCAAGGTCGGCAGAGGTCATGAAACCGCCGCCATTTGGCTGCATAGAAGATCAGCAGGGCTTGACGTCAGTGACCGAATTCATTCCATACCAGACACTTCTTGACAGCCTCCTTGACCTTTTCGACTTTGACTTCAGAGAACCCGCGAATCTTGAGCAGCTGCTTGCTGTGGAGAGAGTGAACAGCCTGGTGAAACATGATCAGCGATGGAACGCATGTTGACAATGAACTCGGTCAAACTCACAGAAACAGTGTAGAATCCTGAGGCTTTCAGCTTCAAGATATCGCTCTGGTTGATGCCTGGGTGATGGTGAGTATCGCTGTCCGATGCATCCAAGCATATTGCCTTACCATAAGATTGGAGCTGATCAATGTCAACGATCAAGCTCTGCTCCTGGACAGAAGTCAATGGATGCGCCACGTCAGAAACCAGCGTATTCGATGCTCACCTCTTCGTCGTCGCTGCTGGTGGCGGAACGAGGCATGGCTCCTCCGGACCGATTGATTGAAGGAGGTGATGATGGAAATGATGATTTGGATGATACGATCGATGCGCGATGGAATGCAACGATGAAATGAACGAGGAGAAGAAGCGAGAATGGATCAGGACGTCGAAAGAAAGTCGGCGGCATAGGCAGTCGCTCATGAGATGGAAGGCGCGAATCCCATTCAACCTCACCTCTTGGCGAGCTTAAAGCCTCAAGCCACGACGTTAATCAACCAGTGTAATAAAATGTTCAAAGCAGGTATACCATTATTTAGAAAGTCAGCGCCTTCAGATAACGATAATGCTCTGCCACGAGCAACGGCGGCAAATGGAGGCTGCGTGGGTACAGCGTCGCATCTCGCACAGCACACTATGGACGTAGTCAGCTCGGCTTTGGGCACAAGAGTCAGCTTTACGAACACCGTGGTCACTACACAGAGAGATGGAAATCTTGATGAGAAGTAACATGCTTCGATTCGCCCTTCCCCATCGACACAGCTCTACGTCTTGTCTCGCACTCTCCTTTGATGTGCTGGAGCTTCGCTCTCCAGCACCTCATCTGCCCCATACGTTGCAATTTTTCTCAATCTCCCTCCCGCGACTCAAGGGCTTGACTTCTACAAGCAGGGTAAGCCCTCGTAAGTCCTCCTTTGTCTCTCGATCCTCCGCACTAAGGCTCGCGTACGGGGGTATATGCCGGGTCGTGATGTCGTACAAGGGGAAACGCTTTTTTGTGATGTGAATGTCGTGTCCGTGAGCGGTCGTTGGTGTGGTTAAAACGCTGAATATTGCGAATTGTGAAATGGAAGGACGCCATGCCGAAATGTTGAATGGTTATATAGAAGAGAAAGTTTGGCCGGTCGTGTCGATTACACCGTGTGCAAGATGGCCAGTCAAGCACGTTCTAGACCGGGGCTATTTAAGCCACGATCGGAGACGGAACAACGGGAGCGACCTGGACAGCAGCAGCCTCGGGGTTGGGGACAGCGGCCGGGGTCACGTTGGCCTCGCCGTTGATGGGCGGCACACCGCCAGTCTCGACGGACTGGGCGCAGTCCCTGCTGATGTGGCCAGCCTCACCGCACCTGTAGCAAGTCTTGCCAGCGGCGTTAAGAGGGCCACCATTAGGGGCAGAGCAGTCACGGGAGATGTGACCAAGCTTGCCGCAAGCGTAGCACTTCATGGCCTGAGCCTGGCAGTCACGAGCGAAGTGGTTAGGGCCACCGCACTTGTAGCAGCTGGTGGCACGGCCACCGGCGAAGCCACCGCGGCCGCCAGCGAAACCACCCCTGAAAGGAGCGCCAGCACCACGGCCGACGGGGTTCACGGGACCAGCACCAGGAGTAGGGCAGCTCCTCTGAGTTTGTGTCAGACATGATGATGTGGGGAGAAGGAATCAGAGTATTCACGTACGGCAAGGTGACCGGGCTGACCGCAAGAGTAGCAGCGGCCATTGGCGGCACCACCGCTGATGCGGAGAGTCGGGCAGTCAGCCTGGACGTGGCCAAGACCCTGGCAGTGGTAGCACTGCTTGGCTGCACACACGTGTGTAAGCACTTTCAATTCAAGTGTCGAGACCGTGGAGGATGTTCTTACTCTCGGTGGTCCTGGGGTGAGGGCAGGTGTTGCTCTCGTGGCCTGGAGTGAACGTCAGCGCAAGCGCATTGCTTTGAACCGGGCGTGCAATTACTCACCAGGCTGCTTGCAGTTGTAGCAAAGACGCTCACTGCTGGAGCAGACCTCGGCGTAGTGGCCAACGTTGCCACACTTGTAGCATGCACGACGGGAGAGGGAAGACATCTTGATATCCGTTTCTGGTATCTGCGAGGCGCTGTCAGATGCGTGTTGCTTGGGAAGTGTATGCTGAGCGCAAATCCCGTGCGGATGAACTTCAACGTGTGTCCTTGTTAAATGCCGTCGCTACTCTTCACATCGTTGCCTGTATTCACAATGACCTCGATCCGAATGCCTGTGCATCCGATCCGTCATACACGTGACCGTTCCAATTCCATCAATGCGCGAGAGAATTGACCACACAGACAACGGCGCCATTGTCATTGCGCATTGTCGCTCCTCTCCGCACACATTGAAACCCATCTCTTGCACGTATCCGCACCCCGAAACATCCCAAAGGCAAACTCGACCGGAAACCCGCCCAATTCGACTCACCTGTATCCACAAAAAGGGTTCCTGACTCTTTCGTAATTCTCTGCGCAGCTCTTTCTTCACCTCGACAACGGCCCTCCGACAAACAAGTCCGAGAAAAAATGCAAGTGAAGTTGGGTTGAGTAGTAGTTCAAGTCGAGAGAGAAGGGGTTTCGCGCAGCTGGCCAACCGAAGGTGGGATAAAAGCCTGCACGAGCAAGCGGGTTTAGCCGCTGGAGTCAATCGGAGCCGAGTGGAAGGTTTTTGCGGGGATGACGAAGCGAGATGATTTAATAGGATAGAGACGTTGAGCGTCGCGGGTGAACAACGTAGTGAACACATGGTTAATAGAAGTAGAAATGCATATTATTGTTCATCCCACGTGCATTTCAGTATTGCTGGATCGTACAATGCCATCGTGGAGTAGCATCATGTTGACTGAGACATGCAGCTTTCTTCACTTTGACAATCCTAGACATTTTCGCACCGTAGAAATCGTTATTCATTGCCTTTTCTATATAGAGCTCATTTTCAAGATGCCGGGCCTAGAGCTGTTCCAATACCCAGAAAACACACCAACTTACAACAGCAGAAGCGTCTAATCCTCCTTCTCGATGACAGCAGGTGCCTTGATCTCCCTGCCCTTAAGGAAGTCGAGACCCTCGCCACCATAGCTGATGAGAGGGCTGACCTCTACACCAGCATCGGCATCCTCACTGACAACAGTCGCGCCAGCCTCCTCCAGGAACCTCTTGCCTTGCAGGAGAATGTCCTTGCGGCTGGTGTCAGGGTCATCCTCGCCGGTGCCCTTGGCGTTCTTAAGAGGGGAGAACTCGTCCTCGCGCTTCACCTCCATGCAGGCAAACTTTTCCATTGGCAAGAATGGGAAGCAGTCGAAGACGAACTGCTCAAGCTTGATGCCGTTGGGCTTCTCGGGCTTAATTTGCTCGCCCTTGTCGTTGACGCAGGGAATCTTCTTCTTGGCGACGTGGTGAGGGAGCTTGTGGGCCCAGTCGGGAATGCTCTCGAGGAAGCGGAAGCTGTAGTAGTGGTTGACAATGTTGGCGGCGCGGAACTTGAGGAGCTCGGCATCCTTCGAGTCCTTGGCCTCGGCGAGCTCACTGCTGATCTCGCTGTACTCGACAACGGCGGGCTTGCCGTTCTTCTGAAGAATGAGACCGACACTCTCCTTTGCGTTGCGCTTGCGGACGACCTTGGTCGCGATCTCAACGTCCTTCTCCGCGCTAAAACCGATGAAGGTAGGGTCGGCAACACGGACGAGGCAGTTGTCGACACAGTAGGCGTGAATGTGCTTGACGCCACGCTTGCTCATGTCCTGCACAACACCAGAGCCGATCAGGGCCTGGTAGATGCCGCCATTGCCATCAGGTGCGACAGCGACCTTGCCCTTGTTCTCCAACAGAATCTTACCTTCGTTGCTGATGCAAGGAAGCACACCCTGCTCGAAAAAGATGACGTTGTTCCTGTTCAAGCCAAAGTACTTGTTCTCCTCGAAGAACTGCTCCGTCGGCTTGCGGGTCGGGCCCGAGGTCATGATGTACCATGGCACGTTCACCTCCTCCTTGTTGTATGTCTTGCTAGCGAGATGCTGGAGCTTGCCAATACGCTCAGCTTGCAGCTGGAACAGGCTCTTCTTGCTCGGGAGGCCAATGTCAAAGCAGCCCTTGGGTGCTGAGCTACCCAGTCTGGTGCCCTGGCCACCAGCCATGAGGACGACGGCGACCTGGTTCTCGGAGATGAGCTTGAGGCCAGAGTCGTACCATTTGTTCAAGTCACCCTCCTTGCTGTCAATGATGGAGGAAGTGGCAGTGTCGGGAAGCTGGTCCAGCTTGGGGTTGGCCTCCTCGTCGGTCTCGGCGGGTGGGTTGAGAGCCTTCTCGGTGATCTTGTTGATGTGTTCGGGGTCGATGGGCTGGAGCTGTTGGTAGATTGCGCCTTGCTCCTCGGGCTTGAGCTCCTCCCAGTACTGGAAGACATGGCCCTGGCTTGCTTTCTCGTACTTCTCCTTGAGCTCTGTGAAATCGGCCTCAGATGGTGGTTGAGGTGGGGCTTCACCTGCCTTCTCACCGCTCAGGTGGAGGGCGGAAAGCATGCTGTTGACGGTGTCTTTGATTGCGGCGGCCATATTGAGATGATGAGTACTCAATGTGTAGGGGGAAGAGGAGGAGGAATGAAAGAAAGGGAGGTGATTGGGAGCAACAAAAAAGTACCATGTATACCTTGTTCGAGCCGCTGCGCCTCTCTGCAGGGCCAGGCCAGCAGGCGGTCGCAACAACCCCACCAAAACAAACGTCTGGTTGCGTCAGCTATATATAGATTCGTGTTCATCACTTCTACACGATTTCATCGCCTTGGTCTTTCTTCTCACATACCAGGCTTCATTCTTCTTCACTTAGATCTCTTATACGGATAACAATATTGAATGCGACTCAACGGGCATAGGAAATGCTAGCCTCATCATGATACCACAAGCCCGGAGCGCCACCCAAAAATCAAGCCATGACATGTGTAACGCCGAATATTCTATATCATATACGAGGACCTATCCGTGCTCTTTGCCTCACGCCACACGCGGCAATATCAGACGTCCATGCGCTGCGGAACCCGTACGAACCTCTTGGTTGTATGATCCTCAAACCCTTTTGGCAAGCAGTGGCTGCTTCAGCATACTGGACCCCATCACGTGTACATTTTGTCCAAGTTCGCCGGGCGCTTGGGAAGCTCCATTTGTATCAGACACCGGATTTTGAAACATCTCCGGACATACCGGGGACGAATGAGGGGGCATTGAATGCATCCTGATGTGAAGGGAGATACAACCCGCACCAGGCTGGCTCAGGGTTGGTCACAACTTCAATGCTTGCCTTCGAAGAGGCGTGCTGTGCTGATTCGGTGCCAAATGCTACTGAAAACCTACCAAGTGTGTCTATACCTCTCCCTTTGGGCTTGAAAGTAGAACTGCAAGTCCGCCGTGCTTTTAAAATCGTTTCGTATTCTACACCAAGGCAAAATGACTTCACCTGGTACTAGCGCGAGGAATGCAGGTGACTGAGCCGTCTCTTGGCACTGTTTACAACTATGTCTCTATGTTTATCGCGTCTGCTTGAGTACAGTAGTATTATCACCGGCAACAGCAACATCAGTAGCTACTCGCCCAACATGCCGCATACCAAAGCAGATCACGACTCGGACTACGCTTCAGACGACGAAGACACACCACGCCGCACCCGTTTCTTCGTATTATGCGAAATCCGCGACGATCCTTGTGAATCCATCAAGTCCTTTTGCGCCAGACACAAAGATGATCCAGCCATACCTCGTTACGATAGGATACCCGATCATATTACGGCTGAAAAGTGGCTTCGTGAACGGGAGCAGAATATACGGGAGAGTAAAGATCCTGATAGGACACCAGGATCAAGCGAGAACAAGCAGAAGAGCTCTATCAAGAAAACGCAGGAGGCATTAGGAAGGCCTTCCTTGCCTGACGGAGGAATTCTTCTCTCTCTTGCTCTACCCAAGCACGATTTCAGGGCCCGGGGACTTTAGGGATTTGTTTGTGACAGCTCGTGAGGCATGATGTAATAACCGGTGAAGCGAACATGAACGTTGCACATGCAACAACTTCTTTGCAGCCCTATAGATGACTATTACTGCACTAAACGGTTACCATCAACATCGCCACGTCCGGTGACCTTCCAAAAGTCCACTTTATAAACCGGACTGACTTCGGCCTCCGGCACTCTTAACCGGGCAACTTCAGACAACGCTTCATCTCATCCTTGCCTTTCCACCTTGCATCCCGCCTTACAAAAGTCCAGAATGACTTCGCCTTACCCACGAAAACCCTCTACATCGCAAACAAAACCTCTCACATGACCCTCGCTACCTCAACCTTTCCATCCAATAGTCCGCACACAAACTCCGATATGACGGTGCTCGCAGACCAGCTATTCCCTAGTGTCGCGCACATCCACCACTTGGGCGAAACTAGCGTGATCCTTCAGGCGGCTGTGCTGCCGACAGCCACCTTTTACGATGTGTAATCTACTACAAAAGACTTCCTCGCAACAACAGAAACCGTCGTTCTTACACGTCTCTGACATTACAGAAGCGTCCATACAATACGAACATGGACGGCGCAGAGCAAAAGTTGCAAGATGACGCGGTGCAGACGACGGCTGTCGAGCTCGTCTCATCCGACAGCATTACGGTAAGCGATATGGAGTCAGATCGGTTTCGTCCCGGACAAGGCACTGTGTGCAAGACTGACAAGCTATCAGAATGTGACGGCGGACAATGCCACAAAACTGCCCGACCAAGAACAAATCGATTTCGAGAAACTGCTCGACGATTGGAAGCATTTGAGGAACTTGCCTTCTGTGACAACCGTCTTGTACTATCTAACGAATGCCGTATACATTGGCTTGAGCATTTTTGTAAGTTTAAGCAGTTTCTCCTAATTTTACTTTTCATATCTCAAGAAAGACAATAAGTCGAGGGCTGCCACGATCTTTTCTTGCCACAGAGATGGCTTCTTTTTTTCAAATCCAGACCAAACAAGAGCCATCCAAAACCATCTCACTAACCCCCTACCCAGCTCGACTACTACTTCTACGGCCTCCTCGATGCCCTCTCAATCTCCGAAGCGCCGCAAGTGACCGTCCCCGCCCGCGCCGCACCCTGGACCTCCAAAAAAGACGACAGCGACGAAACGCCCCGAGTAGAAATCAACCAAACCCGCCAAATAACCAGCAGCCTGCGCACGACAACCCGCCACCTCTACCGCATCGGCGGCCCATTCGCCGGCCTCCGCGGCCTAGCGCCCTACCTCTGCTGCCAATGGGTGGGCGGGATTTTCATGATGGCGCCGCTGATGTTCTTCGGTTTGATCGACGATCCGGCGAAGGTCAAGTGGGATCACACGATTTCCTCAAGACTGACGCCGGATTTGAAGAATTTCCTCGCCGAGAGTGTTATGATCGTTCTTTTCTCCTCCTGGGACACGGCGTGGGTGCACGTCGCTATCACCCAGCCTACGCTGCGGATCTGGTACCGTCGCCTGCCTCCTTTCTTCTCCACGCTGCGCGCGACTTGGCGGCCGCTTCTGCTCAGCCATACCGCGCGGTTTTTGATCTGGAGGGTCATTCCTAGGATTCTCAGATGGAGTGTTGGGTTCTACGCGGCGGACTTCAAGGATGCGGAAGGGTTTATTACCTCTGATAAAATCCTGCGGTCGTGTTTCTGGCTTATAGTCAACGGCACTTGCCTTCTCGTCTGGCTGCCGGTTCACATGGCCGCCACGCGTGTGCAAGTTTCCTTGCTTCCTGAGGAAGAAGAGACGATTGTTCCCGTGGATCGCTCGTTTGGGACTAATGGGCCGAATGGCCTTCAGCCAGGTTTGCTGGCGGAGTCGCGGGGCCCGCTGAGTATGAAGGAGGCGTGGCGTTCGGTTACTTGGGATGAACTGCGGAGGGTGGTGGTGCTTCGTGCGAAGTTTGTTGCGGTTCAACTCGTTTTTAGCGCGGTGTTTTGGGTGGTTCTTGGGGAAGACGCTCTCCCGATGAGGTGGGTTCCTTGGAAATACAAGTCTTGAGGTCAGGCGAGTATGGACAGAGGACTTGCCGAGTGCTCACGAGACATCGAGCTTGACGGCAGAAAGCACCACCGAGACTCGAGAGCTCACACACGAACACCCGAAAGACCGGAACGAAGCATAGCGTAGCAGCGGCGCGAAAACCGCGCTCATACATCTCATCTCATATATCATCATATAGACATCATTAACTTATGCAAATTTTCGCAACATTCCCCGCTCAAGCAGACTCCTTGTAGCTGACCTGAGGTTCCTTCTCGAGCTTCTCCTGCGCGCGCAAGTTCTCCATCTCGCGGTCGTACTCCTCGGCGACCTTTCTGCCGTGCAGACCGATCTTGTACCAGGGCAGGTCGAAGAGCTTGTCGACGCTCTCCAAGCTGCGGCCGGCGGCTTCGGGAATGCAGATCCAGACCCAGACGGCACCGACGATGGAGATGACACTGTGAGGAGGATGTTAGTTGTTTGTTTTGTTTGTGAGGGTGGATTGGGGGTTGTTGTGCTTACCCAAAGAAATAGAAGGTTCCTTGGGGGGTGAGGCCGCTCTCGAGGAGCATGCTGGGAAGGGCCTTGTTGGTGGTGTACTGGCCGATGAAGTGCATGGCCATGGTGATGGAGGAGCAGACGGCACGGATGCGCAGAGGGAACAGCTCACTGGTGTGGAGTTAGTAACAATTCTGATGTTCGATAAGACGGGCATCCCTTACCTAGAGAGCAAGTATTGACCAGAGTTCCATCCAAGAGCCCAACCAACACCGGAAAGGTAGATCATGGCAATAGCGCCAGTCGAAGCCTTAGCCTCGGAAGGAGTGCTGACGTGATCCTCGTCTCTGGCGATGGGGACGATGTTGAGGAAGATAGCGACGTAGAACATGGCAATGGTTTGGAGGGCGATACCGATGATGAGAGAGCGCTTGCGACCAACAGTGTCGACCAAGAAGAGAGCGCAAACGACGGCAGCGATGAACTTGACAACACCAAAGATAGCAGTAGAGAGGAGGGAAGCCTCCTGACCAACAATGCCGACGATCTCGAACAAATCAGCGGCGTAGACGGTGATCGAAGATCCACCGGACCAGCAGGCGAGGAGCTGAGCGAGGTTGGTAAGGAAAAGACGGTAGGAGTTGCGCTTGATGCAGAAAATCTCGCGGCACATGCCCTTCCAGCCCATGCCGGAGGTGGCCTCCTGCTCTTCCTGGAAAGAGTACTCAATACCGGCGAATTCCTCAGCGACGTAGGGGTCGGTAGGAGCCATGCCGCGAAGCTTAGCGAGATTCGCGAGCGCCTTCTCGCGCTGTCCGGAGCGGACGAGGTATCTGGGAGACTCGATGGCGAAGAGAGAAGAGAAGAGAATGACGACGCCAAACATAAGGTGAACGGAAGTCGGGAGGAGCCAGCGAGTGGGAGTGCCGGCGATGGAATCGTTGATCTGAGTGCCGTAGTTGGAGAAGTAGGCGATCAAGATACCAAGGTAGACGGAACCAGTGAAAGCGCACGTGCAGAGACCACGAATGGGCGCAGGTGCGATCTCACTGAGGTATACAGGCCCGACGACAACAGTCTCTCCGATGCCGATACCAGCCAGGAAACGACCGAAGTAAACGAGTTCCATGTATCCACTGTTTCCCATGAAAATTGCAATACCGACGAGCCAAATGACGCACAGCTGGCGAGTAGCCCAGACACGGCCGTAGCGATCACAAGCGAAGAAAGCGAGAAGAGCACCGGGAATGGAACCAAGCTGAACCATGGAAGAAACGTTGCCCTTGACGTCGGCAAGAGCGCTTGCGGAAAGAGTGTCGAGGCCAAGGCTCTCTTTGAAGATATTAGTGTTGAAGATACCGGTGATGAGACCTTCGTCGACACCGCGAGCGGCGCCCATGAGGCCGAATGTGAGGACTGCGAGCCATAGATGACGGTTGAGGACTTGCTTGGGCAAACCGCTGTTGCCCATGCGGAAGATGTTGAGGGCCGCGCCACCAGCCATGGTTGTTGATATGAGGCGTGAGGTTGTTAAAAATGAAGTAGGTCGGGTCTTCCCTGATTGACGACGAGAAAGGAAGTGAAAAGCAATGAGAGATCAACACAGGTCGATCAATCGCAAGTCGTTGCAACGGGATGAAGATCGTTTCTGGAGGAGAGAAACATGGAGAGATCTGGGGGAACACGGGGTGTTATATATTCAGCATACATACTCGCCAATGCAATATGGGTCCTTAATATCCAGTCGGGACGTGATCTGGTTGGGCAAACACCGCCTGGAAGCTCTTCGGGGGAGACAGAGACTAGCAGGTCTTGGGGGGTCATTTGGAAGAAGGTTCGGCGTTGGGACGTGCAGCCACGGGCTGTTTCTGCGCTTTCTCCAGTACTCCAGTACTCCAGACTGGCCTTGTGAGTCGCCCCCGCGGACCCAGTGCATTTCTTCTCCAGATCCACCCGGGTCAAGGTTTGGGGAGACGTTGTGGAGAACTGGAGATTCACGCGTGCGCTGAGGGCAACGCCACGGAGATCGTTGTTATACTCCACACGCCGAACCGGCTGATGGACGGTCATGGCTGCGTGATTGGGTTAGTACGTGAGGGCGAGAGAGCCCGGTACTTACCCGATAGGAGAACTCCGTCTCTATATCCGACTTCCTCGCAGCGTTGGCGGTCGATATTGGTCCTTTGCCACGGCGCTAAGGCGAGTCAGCGGCGGGGGCAAGCTCGTCCAAGCGCTCCTTTGGCACCTTAGCGTCGCTTAAGTCGACGGAGGCTCCGTTGGGCTGTCTGACGGTATACCAGGATACGCTCACGTATCCACCCGGGCAGTATTCGCCCAGCCCAGAACCGGCTACTCGACCTACCATTCGAAGCCATTCAAGCGGCTTGGGGGACTTGGCAGACGACGATGAATACCCGGGCGGGATACTTGAAAGGCGCGAGCGTCTTCATGTATCAATAAAGCGCGGAGACAGCCGGAGATGGAGCATGCCAATTGGCCCACTGTGGCTGTTTTTGGGCGGGAGTTGAGCGGTCACCGTGAGACACCACGGTGTGTGAACGAGGTTGGAGAGAGGAAATCGAACGTGTCGCAGAAGGGAACGAGACTGTGGGTGATTGACGTAGTGCCATGCCTACCTACCCATGTGACTCCATGTGTGAGTGATTGCACGTTAGTGACGTTAGGACAAGAGGCATGCCTGTGCCCACCGATCGGGACTGTGCAAATCTTGTCATGTGCCAATGTGTTTTCGTGGGCTTGTCACTGGGTGCCAGTGGATGTTCGTGGCGTGAATTTCAACTTGGTGGCGTTGGCTTGTCTGTCTTGTGTGAGCCAAATTTTCCATTGGCTCAGGCTTGATTCAACTGCCGGCAGGTACGGGTGGTATCCCAAAGGTACAAGTCAGATTTGGAGGCGTTCTCGTCACAGACAGGAAAACTGTGTTGTTGTTGCTCTTGCTGCACATGTTGGTATCATACGAGAATCAATCAAAGCCCCTGCTACATGCTTACTACATATCAAACGTTCGATTAGCCATACCTGCTGCCCCCCCAACTCCCCACCTTGCTGCATTTGTCTGTGCATGTGCAAATCTATGCTAGCTCCCGGGCCCTCCTCTCCAACCCTCAACCCTCCACCCTCAATCCCCAGACACGCCTAACCCGCCGTTGGTTGTCTCCAACAAGCCGGCTCCGCTCTTTCCCGCATTCACCACCCACACTTCCCCGAGCTCTTCCTCGATTTCCTTTCTTCTCTGCTTCCAGGCGTCCACCTGCGCCAAGCGCTCCCGCAGCTCCTGCAACTCTTTCTCAACGCTGTCCTTTTCGCTCGCCGTGCCCACCCGCAAGAACTCATATTCGTTGGCGTCCTCGCCCAGGCCGAGCGTGAGCGTATACGAGTGGTAACGCTTCAACGAGGCCCGGGTGGAAATCGTGACAAGAGCTGATGGGTCCGTTAGCTGGGCGCCGAGCGCGGCGGTGGGTACGGTATGAGACTTACTGATTCCTTTTCCTTTAGCTCGCTCGTAGAGCAAGCCTTCCACGTCTGAGCTTACCGCGCTTGTCCCTTCGTCGATGAAGGCGAAGCGAGGCTCGTGATAGAGCAGCCTGGCGATGCCCATGCGCTGCTTTTCGCCACCGCTCAAAACGTCCTTCCACTCTTTGCGGGTATCCCAACCACCCTCCCTGTCTGTTAGGTACCCGAGCTTGGCTTCCTCAAGAATGCTCTGCAACTCGCTCTCCCTACGTCCTGCGTCTCGCATGTCCATTTCAGTATGCGGATAGATCACCTGGTCCCGCAATGTCCCGGGGCTCAGATACGGGCGCTGAGGTAGGAACATGATCCCGTCTTGACCACTTTGGCGCGGCCGAGACGTGAGGCCACGGTAAGTAGGCCACAAGCCTGCAACGATTCTGGCCACCGCAGACTTACCGGCTCCGTTGGGTCCTGTAATCAGGAGGTGGTCCCCTGGACCCACAACGAATGAGAGATTCTCGATCAGTTCTTCTCCACCCATCGGATACAACGCGGGCGCGACAACCGGAACGTCTTCCAAGCGAACACCATCAAACCCGCGGTGCAGCGTGCCTTCAATGCTGGCCAGACTATACAGCTCTGCGTGTTGATATCTCGGCGCTGCGTATGCCTTGGCGTGTACACGGTGCAATGTGCTGATGAGTGTGTATACTCTGCTGGTGTACCCGGCCAACTCCGACAGATCCTTGATGCTATACATCATACGGCTTCCGGCGTCTGCAAGGTTGAGCATAAGTCTTTTGTTGGTGATGAACTGCTTCATCCGTCCATCGCTCCGATTCTGGGATTCAGTCTCGCCTACAGTGTCTGGCGAGGGCTTCGACCTTGGCGTCGGCGTAAGCTCCCCCATCATAGGCAGGAAGACAGGCAGAGACGTGATGATGTAGCCAAAGGCCGACCAGCTGTACTTGAGCATGAAGTCTTCCAGGATGTTGTAGCCGACTCGAATCTTGTAGATGTTTTCGACCCAAGTCTTCAGCTCCTTGAAGCTCTTGTCAAGTAAGACATGCTCGGTCGCTCCTCCATTGTAGAAGGCGACCTCTTCCGCATTTGCGATTAAGCGTGCGTGCAACGCTCGGAACTCTCCTTCTTTGCGCCCTTCCATTGCTTTTAACTTTCCGAAAGGTGGACTTAGCTTTCGCAGTAGCGTAGCTGTGCCAAAGTAGGTAGCCAGCAGACCGGTCAGTGCGAACGGCCCTAGGGAATGGTAGAGCTGAAAGTTGAAAGTGAAAATGTCGACCAAAGGCTTTCCCAGAGACGAATAAAGAGAAGCCGCACTGTCGCAAAACAGTGTCAAATCTTGGGTGATGAACTGGTCCGCTCCTTGACCAATACCACCATCCAGGTTGTGCAGCTTGTAGTATGCCAGGTCGGGGCTGAGGTACAAGTCGTGGATGTATCTTGTGAGTCGTGTTCTGAAAGCGATGCTGATCTTCGATTGCAGGAATTTGATCATGCTGTTGGTGTAAGAGCTGACGGACCCGATGGCCAGCCATTTGCAGATGCCGAGCAAGAAAGCTTTGCCTTTGCCTGCTACGAGATCTCTTACGATCTCTCCGTCAAGTCTGGCAACTACAAGAGACAGATACGTTCTGGCAAGGAGGAATATGGCATGTGTGGCCAGTAAACCAGACTCCTTGGACCTCCACCTTGGAACCATGATACTCATCAGACTCAGGAACTGGTGCAGAAAAGCGATGTTCAATCCCGGCTTGATGTTCGTGGGCGGTGGGCCCATGGACGGATCATATTTCTCTCCCACCTGACCAGAAGCATTCAGGAAGAGCCTCCTATGCGCATCGAAAGTAGTCGGCCGTGTTGGGAAGACGGTGACCCTACTCGTGGAATCTTTATACGGGACAAATATCGTGCGGCTCCCATCTTTTCCTCGCAACCCGCTGTTACGACGAACGAGACGCCTCCCAGTCTCTCGCTCGAGTTTCCTCCGATTGTATGTCTTGTAACCGCCATATCCGCCTGTGATGATCGCCAAAGAGAGAGCAAGAGTCGCGATGAGACGCGCCGTCCGCGAGCTGAGGGGACCTCTTCGGTGCAATTTGTCGAGACGAGACACCAAGCGAATATAGAAGTGGTCGAAGGCCTCGGAGAAGCGGTCGGCGGGCGACTTGCGAAGGGTGGATTGAGCGGCCATGAGAGTGAGCTTGCTGTAGCCCGCAAGTGGCTACGGTGGAATGCGGCAGTCTATCATGGATTTGGACGATGTTGTTGTTCTCTGCAGCTGGGCCATGAAGAGACACAGCATCCGTCGCAGCTGGTGAACGTGTGACATGTGCTGAGCCGACGACGACGTCTTGGGAGCTTGCCTTTGTGGCCGAGGGAGCCGCTTGACATGTGAAGCCGAGAGCCAACCACTGCAACCAATTGCGGAGGCGGGGTTTCTCCGCAAATGACCGTGCTAGCGTTGGTCGATGGATGGATGGGATTTGGAGGTCAGTAGGAGGCATGTGTACGGTATTCAGATACTAGAAGACGTGCTGAATGAATGTCGAAGCTCTGTAATGTAGTTCTCTCGAGTATTTGTTCGTTCTCTGTTCTGCGTGACGAAGCATGACCGTCCTGGGTCAAATGGCCCCTTCGCTTTATCATTTTATCGTTGTAACACTGATTAATCTTCCAGGAGAAATGAAGCATGTCCGTATAGACGTATGCAGCCTGTTCAAAGACATGGCAAAGTAGAGCTATATATTATCCATTATAACCACCTCGCCTGTTGAAAGACAAGCCACTTCAGTGCTTTGAATAACGAAGGACGTTATCCAACGTTTTCGTTGCTACGGAGGATGACTTACCTTAACAGCACGCTTGTCATCACCATCTCGTCCGCAATTTGAATCTTCATTCAATATATCTATGTTCATCATCCAGACCTATTAATTGTCAAACTTCTCCTCAATCTCGCCTGCCCAAAGTCTCTTGCCATCTCATTCCAAGCACCTTCGCAACCTTTCTCAAATGCAAAGGATATATAATTAATTTGACCATCTCGGAACTAACCGAAATCTGTCAAGGTGGCCGAGTAAGTTTTCCCTCACTGAGACTCTTCCCAAAGCGGAATTCATTCTAACAATCTCAAAGGTGGTTATGGCGTGTGACTCAAGTTCTTCTTACTTCTTCGTACTTTGCGAAGCGCATTCTCATGGGCTTTGCCCGCATGGGTTCGAATCCCATCCTTGACATCATTTTTGATAGCCTGGTCTCTTTTCCTTTTCATTTTTTGTCCCTTTCGTCTCTTCTCCTGATCCCACCTGGATGGCTTCCGTGTGCTGTTGTAATCGACGAAATTCACTTTTGCTAGTTCTTTGGTCACTTGGAAACCAGAAACCTTCAACAATCTCGTCGCATGCCCTCGATGTACGATTGTAGGACATGCTTCTTCTTTTCCCCTTCTCTTATTGATTGCCTTTTTGGCTTCTGAATCCTGCGGTTTTCCTGATCGGGTCTCCATGGCTAACCTATGGTCTACCAAAATAATCACCACTGATGGGTGAGTATTTGCCGCAAGGTAGGCAAATTGGAAGATTGTGGATGATTGACAAAAACAGACGGACTATCACGATCATCACTCGAGATGTTGTGGGCACACGGATTCATACATGAAATCCCGTATCTTGTCGGTCTTTTTCAAACCAGTAAATTCATTTCATTTCATTTTACTTAGGTGCCTTGCGCAGCCTCCAGCTTTACCTTCTTACACAGGCAAGTTTTTCCCATGTTGTTTCTAGTATTGGAGTCTGTACAGTATAATAAATACATCTCTAGCTATAATTACAATTCAGCTATACCAAGCCAAGCACCTCTTACCTCCTCCCAGCCCCAACAACATTCCTCAAACCCCCAAAAGGCAACACATCGCCCACCCTGTCCCTTCCCGCAAAAAGCATCGCAACGCGATCAACACCACACCCCCAACCGCCCGTAGGAGGCAGCCCCCACTCCAAAGCCTCCAAATAACTCTCATCCACAACCTTCCTCCCATCTCCCTCCCCATCCACAGCCTGGTAAAGAAGCTGCTGTTCAAACTTCTTCCTCTGCGCGAAAGGCGAGTTTTCCTCCTCGTACATGTTCGCGATCTCGCGGCGGGAGATGAAGAGCTCGGCGCGCGCGGAGATGGCTTGGGATGTTTTGGGGCAGGTGTAGTGTTTGCTGAGGGGGGAGAGGGCGGCGGGGTGGTTGGTTATGAAGGTGGGGTGGTCGCATTGGGATTCGAGGTAGGTTGAGGAGAGGGCGTCGAGGAGGCGGGGGAGGGTGGGTTTGGAGGGGAGGGGGAGGG
>JAPHCH010000136.1:0-66666 GCA_030772445.1 Cladosporium sp. MBC 237
GGGGGGGGGCGGATCTGTTTCTCACACGCTTGGGAGGTGAGAGCTCGTAGCCTGTCCTAATTAGCTGGGGGACTTGATATTAGTAGTAGTAACTACTGAATTAATCGATTTTCTTCGATGGTTTAGCTTTTTTCTTTCACATCAGAATCAGCAGTCTTCTGCCTTCTGGTCATTCTCGTCGGCTGCTGTGGTTGGGGGCTTCTTTTCTGGCTTTTCGGCTCGAGGTATTGTGACTTTTCGCTTGGTGGGTTTTTGATACGGTGTGCTTTTGTATTGTGTAGATTTCTCTGTCTTTCCTTCCTTCTTTCTTTCAGACTCTGTTCGTAAGCTCCGGTTTTGAGGGGTTTGGTTCTGTGGATATAGATTCGGGGTGCTGAGTGTGGGAGTGGAAGCGTTGGAGAGAGTCGTGGAGAATGGGTTCGTGGAGATGGGTGTTGGGGAAGTAGGAGAGCGCCGCGGTTTGGGGCGACGGGGGAGCATTGATTGTGTTTTTTCTGGGGGGATTGGGGATGTTCGATTGTGGATTTTGTTGGCGCATTGGGTGCATCGACTGATAGAATTTCTGTCGGTGGATGTTGGCTGACAGTATCGTCGAATCATTCATTCATACGCACTCACGCAACATCTACCCGGGAGTGTCACAGATCACATTGCACCTGGACTCTGCGTGTTCGTTTGTCGTTTGGCCATTAGTCGTTAAAACGCATTATAGGTCATATCTCGCGACCTCCATACCTTTCATCTTTCTGTCAGCTCTCCAGGCTCCCAGGTATTCGTCATAGTCCAAGATGCCTTGACCCCAAGGGCCCAACTTCGACGCTGCGGCTTGCTCTTCCATCGACATGCTTCTGATCCAGCCCTCGAGGTTGTAGTAGCTAGGCGTGCATTCAGCAAGAGGCGCTCCGACCAGAGCCATGCTCGCAATTCTGTTCGTGTGTGCCTCTTCAGCTTCTTGCTGCGCTTCCACGACAGTTTTACTTCTGGTCTGAGCGCCGTCACCACGAGTAGTCGCCTCGTTGATGATGTACGCTATATGATCGCTGATGACATCCGACGAGAACAAGAAGTTCGGACATACGCCTGCTTGCACGGGTCCAACGAAGAACAAATTGGGAAAGTTGCGTGAGGTGACGCCATGAAGAGTTGTGAAGCCTTGCTCGAACTTCTTCGACATGGTCAGGCCGTCCCTGCCGATGATGTTCATGTTGCACTTATCGGCGTAGGACTTTGCACCAGGAGCCTCGTAGCCGGTGCTCCAGATGAGGACGTCGACGGGGTACTCTGTTTCGTTAACGATGAGTCCAGCTGACGAGAAGCTCTGGATGCCATCTGGTCCTGTGTTGACCAGCGTGACATGTGGCTGATTGAATGAGTCGAGGTACTCGTCGCTGAACGTTGGTCTCTTGCACCAAGTTGGATACCATGCCTTCAGTTTCTCGGCCGTCGTAGGGTCTTGAACGACATTCGAAACACGCTGCTGGATGCGTTCTGTGCGTGGAAAGTCTTCTACATTGAGGTCCTTCAAGTGTTGTTGGATGGTCTCGAAGCTTACGTTGTTCGGTCCACCGGGTGTCACATAATATGTGGTTGCGCGTGAGAACTCGTCGTCGACCAGATCGATCTTGGGTTGGGCTGGGAGCCCTGTGAAACACGATGCAAAATTCACAGCCCGTTCCCGTTGCCAGCCTTTTTTGTTGGCAATCCCCGACTTCCATGTCTGGATGTCGGTCGCCTTTTGCCCGCGGTGATCAACTGCAGAAGGCGTCCGTTGGAAAACGTGAAGCTCTTTCGCCCATTTGGCAAGATGAGGAATTGCTTGAACTGCAGTTGCTCCAGTGCCCACGACACCTACACGCTTGTCATGCAGTCGTGTGAGCTTGGGCTCAGCGCTGGAGCCTCCGGTGCAGTCATAGTCCCAGCGAGAGGTGTGAAAGCAGTGGCCTTGGAAGTCTTCCATGTTGGGCACACTTGGGACTCTGGCTGCAGTAAAGATGCCCGATACCACCACAAGGAAGTCAGACCGGATCTTGATCGATTGTTCAACGCCCCCTTTCGGTTTCTGCAGGAGATCAACAACCCATTCTTTCGCATCTCCATCCCAACGAGCAGCCTTCGTAGACGTCTGCAGCATTGCCCGCTCTTGCATGCCGAAGTGTGTTGCCACAGCCTCAGCATAGTGCCGAAGCTCGTCCCCGGAAGCGTACTTCTCGGTCGGCATATAGTCCAAATTTTCGAGGAACGGCATGTATATGTAGCTTTCGGTGTCGCATGCCAGTCCAGGGTAGCGCTGCCAATACCAGGTTCCTCCAAAGCCGCCCGCGGTGTCAATCATGAGGATGTCTTCCACATTGAATCCGGATTTGATCAATTTACCAGCACACTGAAGCCCACCGAAGCCAGCTCCGACGATGATGACCTTCACACGCCCCCCATCAGGAACGACCTGATTGACGGGAGTGCCAGCAGTTATCCATGGGTCCTGCACCAACTCCTTGCCGCCATGAAGCTTGTCTAAGCCGACGTATTGGCTTTTGTCTTGGGGTCTGAGACGCTTGTCGCGTTCTTGCTCACATCGCTGCAAGTACTCTGACAGGCCACTTGCAAACTCTGGGAGCTGGGTTTCGTCGTCTTGGAAGCTTTGGGTGGTCGCTGCTGGCATGTTGGTAATCCATTCGCTCGTCCTCTGGAATAGAACGACTCTTGTAGTCAAGGACTGAGCTGGGACCTTAAGCAATCAGAGACTATTTGCGGAATTATGTGTAGATTGACATATGATTGACTCAGGTGCTTCAGTAGCAGAGCAGACCGGTGTACAATTACTTCGCCCCGCAGGTATCCCACCTGCCGGTGAGACCGCATTTGCGACACAAGGCTCAGCGGACCCATATTGATTGGCCACACAGTGAAGCAATGTATCACGACTTCCAAGTGATACTATTCATTCTGGATAGCGCTTCCATGGCAGCAACGCTTAGCTTGGAATGGTTCAATCAATTGGAACGATGGCATACTATTGTAACCGACTTAGGGATGTCTGCATACGAGCTGGTATACGAGCCGGCGCGAAGGATGCATTTGGAAGGTGTGTCCATTCATGAGACAGAAGCTCGCGGTCTGGATTCAAAGTAGACGGGGATATCGAAGTTGACTCGGTCTCTTACGGTGGCACCAACCGTTTGTGTAGAAACGAAGGAAGAAGTCATCCATTCGTGATTAAGTGAAGCACAGTAACTACCTTCCAAGAACGCCAATGAACGCCAATGAACGTCAACTCCCAACGTCTTAGCACAGTCCCTGCATTATTTTGGACTTCATGAGCTCTCGCGAATAAAGCAAATAAGTCCCAACAGTTCAGTGTCCTTCAATTAAAGCGATTCAGTGCTCCATTTCCCCAGCACGTGTCACACCCTCGACAGCTTGATGGTTTTGTCCACCAACAGGTGCACCGCATTCGGGGCAGCGTGCACGTTCCATGGGCATGCCACACTCTCCAATCGCGAACTGTCAATTATCGTTAGCATGTGAATGATCGATCATTGAGACGCAAGAGACTAAACTTACCGGATGGCCGTTGGCACAGTTGTACCAATGACCCGAATGAGTGGAAATTCCGCCAGGCCCAGAAACCATTGCTTTCTTGATCGCTTTGAGTTCTTCTTTCGAGACTTCTTCGTACCACTCTCGTTGCAAGAGTTCTAGCATGCGATTTACGACCTCAGACAAGACGTCCGCGCCTTGGAACTCTTGTTTGCAAAGCCCTGCTGCTGCACTAAGGATTTCCTTGGCCTTTTCGCGGAATGCGGTTGCTGTCTCGCGGTCACTTGGTTTGGTCTGTCCCAATCTTTCGAACACGTAAGCGACACGTGAGTAGCAGACCGATACTTCGACGGCGATTTTTGGCAAGGCGTTCTCCTTGCATTTGACAAAGAAGTCTGCACAGGACTCGAGGAAGCGCCGGAATGGGGTCGACAACAAGTTTACCGCTGAATCGTCGTTGGTGGACTTTTCAGATTGGAGAAGCTTGAATTTATCTTCCATCACGATGCAGTCAAATTTGAACTCCAACAATTTGGCCTCCAAGCTGATGCGTTGATTGCGCTCGCCGGGTGCTGCCGGTGGCTCAAGGTTGAGTCCCTCCAGCATGTTTTGAAGAGATGCTTTACGCCTTTTAGCGTGGGTGATAGCATCCTCCAACTTGTACGCCGGCTCATGACGTTTGTTGACTCGTGATTGCAGTTTGACGATAGCAGATCGGATTTGCGCGGACGCAGTGTACCGAGTCTTGAGCTTCGCCGCAAATGTCAGGTTCTCCAAAGCCTTGGGACGGCCATCCGCTTGATGCGTCGAGGAAGCGCCGGTAGCGGAGTTCTCCAAATCAGCCTCCAGCATCTCCAGTCCCGCCTTGATGTCTTGCAGCTCTGTTTGTCCGGTGACAAGGAACCGCTTAGACATCTCATCGATCACGGCACGGTTGATGAGTCGATTGTACCTCTGAGTCGCATACTGTCGAATAGGCCTTTGGCAATGCGGGCACTTTGGAATCGCCGGAGACAGTTCGGATGAGATGTCCTCAAGACCTAGTATGTTGCCCGTTGCAGGATCAATCTTGTAGACTTGATTGAGACCAATGAGCCCATCCAAGGTCTCAGCAGTGAAAAAGTGCCCACATGCAAGAGCGAGGACAGGGGTCTCATCCAAGTCAATGTTCCGATATTCTTTGAGCTCTACCATGTCGACCTGATCATCGAGCTTCATGTCGCATGCTTGGCAATAATTTGGAAGACAGTCTTCTCTGCAAAGACCCGGGCATTGGTGACCGCAAGGAAGCGTTTCTGTGCAGCGTTTGTTGCAGGGAAGGCGATCGCATGGCGCTGCGCAAGGCATAGCGCACCCTCCTTCGTGAGGACACGACCATGTACATGGCTCGATGCATGGAGCGCAAGCTTCATGGCATTTGAGAGTGCAGCGGGAGTGCTTGCATTCAACCTTCGTAAAATTAGCCAAACGGTCCTCATAAAGATCAGTTCGACAGTACTCACCTCACACTGCTGCACACACATGCCACAATCCGACCCATCGTGGCAGAGCTTTGTGCAAGTGTGATTGCACGTTCCAAATCGTCTGCCGCACACTTTCTTGCAGATTTGATGCTCGACGACTCTTTGGCCTTGTTTGATCTCGATGCAACCACCGCATGTTCCCGGACAAAGATGGCCACAATCCAAAGATGTTTTGCACAGGTGCTCGCATCGATATGCCGGCTCATCCACAGACTGCCAGCACTGTACCTGAACGGTGTGATTACAGCCGGCAAAAACTTTGTCGACGATGACATCACATTGAACAGTGTCAAGATTCTGCCTCGAGTGGCAAGGTAAACCATCTTTCAAATGACCACAAGGCAACTTCACGCCACTCAAACTGACCATGCACTTTCCGCAATCTTCGCCACAAGTCTGCTTCTGACAAGGATGGCCGCAGGGTGAATGGTTGCGTTGGCAGGGCTGCTCACAACGGAAGACTTCGTGCATTGCCTGGGAATGACACCTTGCTTGACACCGGTGTCCACAGTCCGGAAGACGATCTATGCAAGCTTCGCGACAACCTCCTTCGGGGCTGAACTTGGTGAAGTCCTCAGGCTGCTGGACTTTGATTGCGGTGTCTGTGTGACGTGGGCAGCAAAGGCCCAGGCATTGGCCAAGTGAGCCTTTGTGTTGTAGCAAATCGATGACTTTCTGCCACATGGGCACATTTGAGTACGTTTCAGTGTTACCGATAATGTACATGCCGTGCTCCGCACGACTAAGAAGTACATTGATGCGGTTCGTTGTCTTGAGGAAGCCGACCTTTCTTTGCTCGTTGCTCCGAACCAGCGAGATGATGATGATCTTGGCTTCTTCGCCTTGGAAGTTGTCCACGGTAGCAATACGAAGTAGATCACTCAGCTGTTTCTTTTCTAGAGGCTTTCTCTTATTGCGCTGCTCGAATGCGGACTGTTCGCTCGAAGGCTCCGTAACATTGTATCCGTCCTTAAGCAGGGCGTCTTGGTCTCTGTCGCTCAATATGATCTCGAAGTCATTGCGCATCGCCGCACGGAGTCTTTGTAGCTGGCCAGTGTAGGGTGTCAATACGGCGATATCTCTGCTCGAGTAAACCCCTTGGCGGACTACGTGGCGCACCAGAGCGTGGACCATCTTGACCTCCCACGCATTGATATGTGACTTTTTGTGGTGCACCTCAGCCTCTTTGGTATTTTCCAAGTTCTGGTGATCAAGCCAAAACACATTCTTGCGCATGCCAACGACATCTGGGAGTTGAAGGGTACTTTCATGATCCAGCAGTCTGTCGTATATTGTCTGGCGCACCAGAACGGAGATGTCAGGGCGCATTCGCCTCTGTATTTTTAGTTGCGCGACAGGCATAGAAGGCCTTCCTTGCTCACCAATTGAAAGTCTTTCGAATTGACTGCGATCGAGCTGATGCAGTTTTCCTCGGTCGCTTTCGAGCGAAAGGTCGCGGAAGTTGCTGATGGAAGGACGCAATTGCTGATGATCTCCGATTTGAATGAAATGTTCCACGCTAGGCAACAATGCGCATACGATGTGCGGTTCAAGCACCTCACCTGCCTCCTCGCAAATGACGACTTTCGCCCTCACGTGTCGCAGGGTCGAGATGTTCTTTGCAAGACCACTTGTCGTGAGACCAATGACCTCCGCATCTTGCAATACGCATCGATCAGTCTCGTTGTGGACATTCGCGAGAATGCACTGGGCCTCCTCTGCCTCTCGCAGCATCTCCACAAATTCCTCCATTGCATCTTGCTGGAGCTCTTCCATCCATCTGCCAATGAGCATGCGTCTCTCCATATTGGACAAACAGTGGACGTCTTGCTTTGCCTTCCGAATGATGCTGTCTATATTCGGAGTGGCAGGTGTCGAGCCGTGTTCGTCCGATGGCGTTCCCGAAAGCCAAATGTCGAAAGGATGCCTACCAGCACGGGTAAATCCTTCGTCGTCGACTTGCTTGAATTGAGAGGAAATACCAGAATAGTCTTGGGAAATGTGGGACTTGAGATATTTCCAGCTTGCACTTTTCTGCGTGCTATGTAGCCGATCAAGAAGACCTCCCGATGATTCTTCGAGTTCATCCAGCTTTTGGTATGCAACTGCAGCCCGCCACTTGTCATGCTTACTTCTCACTTCTTGTCGGGTAATGCTTCGAAGATTGTGATTCTCCAGTAAGTCTGAAGCACTTCGACCACCGACGCGGACGACTTTCTTGATACCCCCATGAATGAGATGTTCCAAGAATTGATCTAAGGCATGGTTTGTGTAGCTCCTATAGAGAACAGTCAGTAGCTTCTTCGTGGAATTTGTTTTGAGGAGCGATGTGCAGAACAGGAAGTTTTGCAACTTACAAGACAACGATTGGCCCGAGATCAGCTTTTTTGTTAGATTCAAGGAGAACTTGCATCAGCTTGACTCCAAGAAATGACTTTCCCGTGCCTGGGGGACCCTGAATGAAGGCGAATTCACGGGTGAGTGCGGCGACCAGAGCCTCGCACTGCCCATGGTCCAGTCCAGTATTGGTTTCCAATTCAGCAAGGCTATGGGTAAACTCTGAAGGCGACAATGTCACTTGCCCCGGTCCAGTAATGACAGGTGCTAGGGAAAAAGCAAACCCGGGGCTCCGAGCGTAAAGTGGCGGAGGAATGGCAAGGTTGTCCTTTGCTGTGCCTTCTGCGCGTTCGGGCAGAACCCAGTCCCCAAATTGCAGCGTGCCCATGCTCTGCATGTCCTGCAGACACTCTAGAATGGGGACAAAAGTATCAGGAAGCATGCGTGGAAACTCAAGTAAGAGACCTCGAGTTCTTTGTTGACTTAGACCAAGCAGAGTCATGATCTGCTCTGAATCCTCGGTCGCCAGCTTGACCGTTACGGTGGCTATCCTATCGTCATGGGGTAGTTTATGCTGATTATGTGTCTCAATGACGTTTCTCTTGACGGTCAGGAAGATATGCTGCACGGCAGAGCCTTCTAGCCAAATGAAGGAAAGGAGAACTCCGCTTTCCAGACGATTCGAATCATCCCACCACCTACGCCAGTCAGTCGAAGATTTTCCACGCAGAGCACGAGGTTGAAGAAAGGAAAATTGGGCATGGAATCCATCCCGCCTTGTGAAAACCAGGTACTTGATGAAAGCGTTTGGGTACGAATTCATGCGCGTGTCCGCCGAGTGAATTCGCGGATTCGTGATTTGGCCATGGTCATGAATGATGTTGTCGAGGACTCCTCCAAGAGCATCTTTCATCATACCAAACGTGTCGTGGCGAAGCAGGCGGAATTGAGTATCGATGTGCCGCTCGATCTTGTTGGCAAGATGATGCAGTTGATCCGGGTCGATAGAAGGCAGAAATTCTCTGGAGTCGGTCAAGATCTCGTCTCGTGTTGGGAACAGACTGATCTTAGTGATGTCGGCATGGTCATTGTCATGGCGTCCTCCTGGGGTAACTATGCTGCGTGGGTATGATGACTGATTTGCTGCAGATGAGATGTTCTTGGGGTACTGTTCGGACTCTTCGACGAGCAGCCCGTGGGCACGGGCAACCATGGCACGGCACATGGCAACCTCACCAGCAATCTTATCAGCTGACACAGCTGAGTCCTCATGCATAATCAGTGGAGCAGCATTGTCCAGAGCATCCAGCAAACCAGGAAGGTCTTCATTGAATCTGGCTCGGGATTCGCGTCGAAGTAGTTTTGTGAGTGCAATCGAAAGCACCACGAGTGTCGAATCAAATATCTCCGGCGGTGGAGCCGAATCAGGATCGTTGCAGGTTGCGACGAGAGCTTCGCAGAGTTGGAGCAGGAAAGAAACCGCCCGCCTGCCATTTGCTCCTGACATGAAGTTGTACAAGCTCGATACATACGTGTCCACAGAGAGGCAGTCCAGCATTGCCGTGTGAGTCATGACGAGGAGAAAATACCGCGATGCTTGGATAAATTGATTGTGGTTGTGGGCCTGAGCTCTATGCTCCATCAGCGCTTTGATGTGATGCCTTCCGTAGTCGTCTTGATTTTCGTCGCGGTCAAGATCTTTTGCTAGACTCTGCCTCGAGTCACGATCGTTACTGTTTACTGTCGAGCCACGAAGAAGTCAGCATGATTCTTCCATGCTGCACCGTTTTCTCTAAGTGGGTGTATACTTACATATGTCGAGTGCTCCGTCCCAGAGGCGTATCATCGGACCAATGTCGTTGATCTGCGGTTGTTTCCGAACGAGGCGTTTCCATGTGTTGTACTTGAACCTGGCGTCTGATTGCTCTGGTGTTTCTTCAAATCTTTGCTTTTGCTGATCTGATTTGCTGCCTTGCGTTGAGTCAACCTCGTGGGCGTATCTACAGTCGTTTCCGAATTTACCTAGGGAGGAATGGATGTCAGCATATTCTGTACAGCATTCATGGACTGAGCACATACACGTCCCATGCTTCTTGTACTGGAAGCAGATTCCTCGACCTCGTCCCGTGTTTTGCGGTCCACCTTTTGAAGCGTTGCCACCGCCGCCACGAGGGAGCGCGGATCTGCCGGAGCGCGCCATGCGATGAGATATTGATGAACGATCACTGGGTGTGTATGCAAAGGTGTTTGTTCAGGGAGAGCTTGTTTTGGAAGAATGCCGAGCCACAAAAAGTGGGCGCCAAGAACGGAAGCTCCCGGCAGTGTGAGTGAATGTTACAAGCGACAGGAGTTCAAAGTGATACGTGGGAGAGAGGGGACAAATGAGATCTGAGCTACGTACTTGCCATTCGCCTCTTCGATGGCTGCAGGCAGTTACAATCGACTCATCATACCGAGAGTGTGATGTAGCGCATCGACTCTTACCCGTAACGTAACGAGCGGCGCTCCGTTTGCACAGGTGGAAGCGGCTTTGTGCATGCGCCAAGATGTTGACACCGGCGACAGAGAAGCCTACAGGTCTCGGTGTCTGACGTTCAGGAGCATTGCAGCTGCTGTGTAGCCAGATCTTGGTGATGGAAGACTTCTCCATGTTGATGCCTTGGTTTAAAACGAAGCCAGCAGCCAGGTAATCAGGCCAGCGGATCCAGTTGAGAATGTACAAACGACGTCTAGCCGACAATCGTCTCAACACTGCGGCCAGCCGGCTTGGCACAATCACGATTCAGCATGCAGGAGGTTCCCTGCGTTGGCCAGTCCAGAGCGGCAACAGCCTCATGTGTTCAGTGCCAGTCCATGGTTCAATTTGCGGTTCTGGCCAACCCGGAGTGGAAGTCTTGCGAAGCAGAGCAGGCATCGTGGCGAGTTGGTGACTTGATCCTAGGACTTCGTTTCATCGGATGGAGAAAAGCTGTAAGACGATGGACCGTGAATGCAGCGCTCTGGCGTGTCTTTCCAGATGGTATAGCGCATACATCAGTTCATGCACATACAGATGGCTGTAGCAGGGCTTAGGGCTTCGTTTCATTGAATGGAGAGAAGCTGTAAGACGACGGACCGTGAATGCAGCGCTCTGGCGTGTCTTTCCAGATGGAACGGCGCATGCATCAGTCATGCACATACAGATGGCTGCAGCAGGGCCTAGGGCTTCGTTTCATTGGATGGAGAAAAGCTGCAAGACGACGGACCGTGAATACAGCGCTCTGACGTGTCTTTCCAGATGGAACGGCGCATGCATCAGTCATGCACATACAGATGGCTGCAGCAGGGCCAAGGGCAATTGATGATGTTGAAGTGATGTTCCAGAAAAGGGAAGCGGCATAGTCGAGGCTGGATCCTTGGCTGTCGACGAGCCAACCAACGTCCGTCCACTGATCAAATGTGCTGAAAGACCACGGAGTTGAGAGACATCATCCACTTCTCGCTCCAGACATTGCAAGGAGGCCCGCCATCGATATGCTTAGATCCCAATTCGCCTTACGAGAAGATCGGCCATCCAGATCTCTGATGTCCGATGTACTCCAAAAAATCGCCACTGTCGTTGAGCCTGGCGGGGTGGCGGAGCGATCCACTGGCGAGAGCGACACTTCTGTGCGACCTCGTTCCAAGGGATCACTTGGATAATACACCCATCGCAAAGACTCGAGATGTCAAGTCTATGAGAAAATCAGTACGCGAATCAATGGTAGACACGCCGCGCTTTGGGAATTACCTTGTGGGGCACGGATTTGGCTGTCCATGCGAAGCTCAAGTCTAAACATCGACCAAATGCTGACCAAGGAACCATCCTCGCTGACTCAACAATTCAAGACATCATTCCTACCACTCAAAGGCCCCAGGCACCCTACATTTCCCCTCCCCATCACCCTCTCCACCCAACTCCCTCTCCCCATCACCCTCACCACCCGCATCCTCCCTCCCTTCATCCCTAAACGCCCTACACTCCTTCCAAACCCTCAACTCCTGCGCATAAAGGTCCATCACACAAGGATCGCAACTACTCCCACAACATTCTCCCGGAGGCGGTTTGACGGGTTTTGCGTCGTTGAAAGCGGCTTCTAGGAGTTTTGTTTCACGGCTTGGAGCGGGGCGGGCTTTTAGGAGGCGGGTTAGGGTGGGTGAGTGAGTTTTTGCTTCTTTTGTTTTGGAATGCATTTTTGGTTGGTGAGGTGGAGGGAAGGATGGGTGGTGTGGTGTGGTGAAGTTCGTGAGTGAGGAGGAGAGGCAAGTTGGTCGGGTGTTTACGGAACGGACTTTGTTGGTTGCTTTAAAGCGCTTATGGCTTGGGACTGCAATGCTTTATGTTGATATATGAGATCGTGTAATTGAGGTCTTGTGGTTCATTGCCATTGAGGATAGGGTAGCTTGGTAATCATGAGAGAAAAAGGCAAAACATTAACGCTAAGTAAAAAATCCGAAAGTCATGATCCATCATCGTCATCAAATCCATGTCCATCTAACCCAAATCAATCATATCTTCGAATACTCCTCCTGTGGCGGTGGCGCAACAACATCCATTCCCCTAGCCGCTTCTACATAAGGAGGAGGCGGTACAAGAGTCTCCTCCTCAGGTACAGGCAGAGTTTCAAAAGCCTCTGCGCGAATACTCTGCAATTCCACCCTGGCCTCTTCCAAAACCCCCTTAGCCTGCTGAAGCGCAAGTTTCGCTTCCTTCGATCTTCGCAACTGTTTGGAAATCTCGTTCTCTAACTGGCTCACCGCTTCCATGAGCTGCGCGTTACTCGCGTGGATCCTCTCGTGCTGGGCGTAGTCGGTGAAGATATTGTCGAACAGAACGTCTGACACAAAGTGGCCCATGTCGACGTGAATCTCGCGCAAGTGGGTGATAGCAGGCTGGTAGCGGCGCGCTTCGTCCATCTGTCGCAGGGCTTCGGAGATGGAAACGGCGGCTTTGGACAGCGCGTCTCGCTCCATCATGTCTGCGAACGTGCCGCCGCCCATCATGTCCCAGCGAGACATGGAGAGGGCTTCTTGCATGGAGTTGCCGGCGGATTTCATGCGGTGTTCGACGCGGCGGAGGGCGTCTACTGCGGCTTGGTCGGCGTCGGATTGGGATTGGCGTTGGTCCAGGTGCTGTTTTGCATTTTGTACTGCTGATTCTAGTTGATCCTCGCCGGGGAGTTCGGGGGTAGGGCCGGAGAAAATGCTAGCGTAGAGGCGGTCGAGGTTGTCTTGAGCTCTGTCGTTGCGGAGCTTGTCTCGTTCGAGACGGCGGCGTTCCTCGTTCGCAGTCTCGTGGGCTCGTTGCAATTCAGCCCGGCGTTCCTCGGCTTCGCGCTCTTTTTGCCAGGCCTGCATGAATTCTCGTTCTTCTTTCTCGGATTTGCTGGCGAATTTGGCCTCGCCTTTGCGGCCGCCAAGCTTGTGGGCATATCGTTTGAAAGTACTGTCGCGGTATTTGACGTGGTCCTTGCGCTCATCCTCGGTTATGTTGTGTAGACGACGGAGCTCCTTGTCGGTCTTGAAGATTTGGGAGTTTAGGTCTGAAATGAATGAAGTGTTTTGCTGAAGGGCAGTGGCTGCATGGTCGGTTTCGGCTAGAATGGCTAGCAGCTCACGATTTCGCTCTGCTGCGTCTGAGAGGGCTTGAGTGAATTCTGACATGTTCTGAATGTGTCTTGAGATCGTAGTAGTAGCACCTTTCGAAGGCTATGCTAAGTGTGGAGTGCTTTCCTCGAAGGACTCACGAAAAGAATCCTACCGCCACCTGGTATATATACTCTATTGCCGATGATCAATTTGGAACGGATCAGGAGCCCTGTAAGGCGGTGCTTGAAGCTTGAAGTGCCTCAATAGGACACAAAGTGGAGCACTGCCACGGCTATGAAATCATACGTGCTTGAAGACAGAGGCTGAGATGGATCCTTCCGAGGCCGTAAGCGCTGCGGGCAGGTCCAAGGAATGCTTGGGAGTCGGATGACCGGCAGCAGGGCATGACTCTTTCATGAGAATTTGCATGGAGGAGATGTAGTATAGAAATGCGAGTGTACTGACTAAGAAATGCATGAGACTGTACGTTTCACTGTTTCCGCCCGCGGTTATATATGTATACCTCCTAGTCTTTGTGCTGCGCCTTGACGGAGATCCCCGGCACAACGTATACGAACAATTATACGAGAGGATTTGCCCTGAGCGACATCCTCGCTACGGTCGACTATACGCGCCATGCCCAAATTACCTTCTCCGCGACGCGGTACGACTTTCGACTTCCAAATGAACAAGTCCAGCGATTGACGATGATCGCCAACCCATCCCATGCCTCAGTTAGACGACGAAGTGCCCGACCTGAGTGACTTCGCACTTCCAACTCCTCAGCCCTCAGACAACTTCTCAGACGAACTCGACGCCCTCCACGACCTGCAAACCCAGCACAAACACGAGAACAAGCGAAACAACACCGTCGTTCAGCACCGCGTCTGGCAACTTCCAGATATCTTTCGCAGCGAGCCGGGTGAGATCCCGAGCTCGCCTGTCCAAATGACCACAATGCCTTCGTCACCGCCTCAAAGTCCTTCAAACAAGAAACGTAGCTTTGCCGATATCAACCTGGGCCAAAGCACCCTCAGCAGACCGGCAAAAGCACAGCGAGTGTATTATGGCATCGACATCCACCATCTGCTGAAAGAAGCCCAAGCTGAAGACGAAATCCCCAAAGCCCCTGTTGAGCTTCCTACTCCACCCGCAGAGAAAGCATCTGGAAAGCCTGCGCTGCTCTGGACTGAGAAGTACCGGGCTCGCAAGTTTACGGATCTGGTTGGAGATGAAAGGACGCACAGAGCTGTGATGCACTGGCTGAAACGATGGGATGAGATCGCGTTTCCTGGATCATACCGACCAAAGAAGGCCAAGGGAGGGCAAGAGCAGGAGTTTCAGGAGAAGGCACACAGAAAGATCTTGATGCTGACTGGGCCTCCTGGTCTAGGCAAAACTACACTGGCGCATGTGTGTGCAAGGCAAGCTGGATACGAAGCACAAGAAATCAATGCAAGTGATGAGAGAAGTAGCAATGTTGTCAAGGGAAGAATCAGAGACATGGTGGGCACAGAGAATGTGAGAGGTGTGGATGCAAAGACCGACAATGGCAAGGTACGGAAAGCAGGCAAGCCGGTGTGTGTCATTGTTGATGAAGTCGACGGCGTGGTCGGTGGCAGTGGAAGTGGCGGCGAGGGAGGGTTTGTTAAGGCCTTGATTGATTTGATCCTTCTGGATCAGAAGAACTCACAAGCACTGAGCACACTTTCACAAGCACCGGCCAAGAAGAAGAAAGGCGACCGATTTCGAATGCTGAGACCTATGATTCTCATTTGCAACGACGTCTACCACCCTGCCCTTCGACCTCTCAGGCAAAGCTCGCTGGCGGAGATTATTCACGTCAAGAAGCCACCACTTCAGACGATTTCAACTCGCATGCAGGACATCTTCCAAAAAGAAGGCGTTCCTTGCGACAGTGATGGTGTTCGAAGACTCTGCGAAGCTGCTTGGGGCGTCAGCAATCGGAAAGAGGATCGAGCTGGGAGCGGCTCGGGCGAAGGTGATATGCGTGGAATCATGGTGGTTGGCGAATGGGTTGCTGGCAAACTGCGAGCGATGAATGAGGCAAACGGGGACGCAAGACTGACTCGCCGTTGGGTTGAAGAGAACATCATTTCTGACCTTGGCCACGGCGGCGGTGCCGCGCGAGGCATCGGCCGAGGTGGCCCTAGAGACATTGTGGAGCGTGTCTTCCGCGAGGGTGCTGGGTTCCCAAAATCGACAAACGTTGAAACGCCACAGCATTTGAACGGAGGGAACACTGGTATCAAAGGTGTCGCCGAATCTCTCAAACGAACCGCCACCTCCCGCCTGCGTGAACTCATCGATACCAACGGTGATTCCGATCGTATCATGACTGATGCATTTTCCGCATACCCGACCCACCCCTTCCAAGACGACACTTACCTCTCCAAACCCGACGCGGCATACGAATGGCTCAACTTCCACGACAATCTCTCCTCCGCCGTCTTTTCGAGCAGTGAGTGGGAGCTTGCCCCTTACCTTTCAACGCCCATTCTTGGGTTCCACCACCTCTTCGCTTCACAAACCCGCGCTTGGGCGCAACCTCAACAACTCCAAGACGAAAATGCACCAGCTCCTCACCCATTCGCTACCTCATCTGCTCCTTTCACCGCCTCAGAAGTCCAGAAAACGAACCATGCAACCCTCCATTCCCTCGCCTCAACCCTATCGCCCGCTCTCTCCCGCAGTTTCACTTCACCCGCCTCACTTGCCACAGATCTTCTACCCTACTTACTCCGTTTACTCTCGCCGGGTGTAAACCCAACTCTCATCACCGGCAGCGGCAGCGACAGATCCACCGCCGCAGTCCGGAAATCCTCCGAGCTCGCACTCGTAGCCCGCGCAGTAACAGCCATGCGAGCTTCCGGCGTCCGCTTCGACCGCACTCGCGTCTCACCCATGGACGCAGACGGTCCAGGACCACAGCAGGGAGCCAGCTGGGTCTACCGCATGGAACCCGCGCTCGACGAGCTGGGAGCTTTCGCCACAGGCGGTCCTGGTTTTGGCGTCGCAGGCGGGAAGTCCACGCGCTTTGCCGTACGCCAGGTTCTCGAGCAGGAGTTTCGAAAGGAAGAGCAGCGACGCGCAGAGCTCGCTCGACTGGAACGCTTGCCTGCTGGCTCGGCTGCTGCGGCACCCCAGCTAAAGCGGAGCGGGACGAGCATGGCTGAGGGCGATGAGGCGGGTGGGAAACGGACGAAGGTCGTCAGGGATTTCTTCGGACGAGTGGTGGAGGTCGATACGCCGCAGAGCGAGATTAAGGCTGGAGAGGAGAATCGGAAGAGGAAGCGAACTGGAGAGTTGGAAGGGAAGGTGTGGATCACGTATCACGAAGGGTTTAGTAATGCCGTGAGGAAGCCCCTGACGCTTGCTGAGCTGATGCGGGATATGTGAGGTGTTGCTGTTATGCGTGGAAGCATTTGGATTGCGTGAAGGGCTGAAGCGTTTGCTCTTTTCGGTTTAATTGGGAGTTGGGGGATGTGTTTCTATTACATTTGGATTCTCGGGGTTTGGGGGTTTCTTTGATGCGATGCATGGTTATGATTCTGAGATTGGGCTGCTTGCTTTCTTGTTCCCCTGAGAATCGCGCTTGTGTGTTTGCTTGCAATATACTATGATATATGATATTTTGTTTTCGTATTTCGTGATGGCCCCGAATTGATGCATTGGTCACAACGGTTGGCCTCGGCGTTGTTAGAGCATTTTGACGGTGTCGGACGAGGATGTGGGGCTTCTCATTAGTGTTCTTGATCACAAGGTGAATGATAGAGAAAATTATGAGTGTATGGATCAAGTACATGGAGCAAACTAAGAATATGTACCCATATTCATGTATGTACATCCATTGAAGGTAACAAAAAAGTGCACGTTCACACGCAAACCAAGACAATCCCATCCAAGGACGTCATCTGCCATCGTCTCCACCCGCGAGACTTCGAGACCTGTCTCAGAGCGCGCGAATCTCGATTCCCACGCGGCATGTGTTAGTATAATAAGCATCGTCGCATTCCCGCCCACATTCCACCATGTGCCCTTGCTTCCATTGTGTACATGTCCCATATTTCCTCCAAAACGCCCCGACCTGATGGGTAGTCGGTCCAACCCTTCAGTCCCCTCTGCCACCTCCCACGACTCCCGGCGCAAAGCAGCTCCTCCTCCTCCTCCTCCTCCTCCTCCTCCTCCTCCTCCACCACCAGTCTATTCGCGCGATTTCGCCTACCCTGACAACCAGCCCGTCCTTGTCTTGCCGGGTCCGCGCATGGCGAGGTCGAGCATACGCGACGCCAGCGCTCCTTTCTTTGCCGAGTACGTCTTGTCCCCGTTCATTTACACCACCACCATCACCGAGCCCACCACAAGCGACCCTCAAGCACCCGCCTTCCCATCGCGTTCGCACGCGTTCTCACAATGAGCGCGTTCATCGGCTCGCCGGCGCGCTCGCATCTGTGGTTCGCCATTGGCGCGGGCGAGGTGGTGGACGGGCAGAAAGAGAGCTCCGAGGCTAAGACACTGCGCAAAAGGCTACTCGCGGGCCCAACGGTCGATATCTTCGTCGGCCCCGAACGCCGACACTGGTCGCTTCATCGCAACCTGCTCTGTCACCATTCGTCGTATTTCGAAACGGAATTCGTGGGCCACGAGGTGCCGAGGAAAGGCAAGGGAGGGGATGGCTCTAATGAGCTGGAATTGCCGGACGATGATCCTAAGGGGTTTGAGTTGTTGGTCAAATGGCTATATCAGGGCTCGCTTGAGGACGCTTCGGGCATGACGGATATGGAAAAGTACGAGCATGCGGTGGCGTGCCATAAGCTCTATGTGCTTTGCGACAAATTCGACATGGCGCTGCTCAAGAATATGGCCATGGATCGCTATCGGCGAGAGCTGAACGCGGCGCAATTGGTGCCGGATCCCGATGAGATCAACGAAATCTATCGCGCCTCTCCTGCTGGATCGCCTTTCCGGAAACTGATGACGAACATCGCCGCTCGGCAAATTATGGACCCGGAAGTCGACAAGGACGCAGACAGTTATCGCAAGTGTTTTGAGAACAACGCGGATTTCGCCGTGGAAATGGTGAATTCCATCCGTTCATTATCGGGTGGAATGTTATTCGATGACCCTACGGAGGGCGATGTTTGTGAATACCACGATCACAGAGATGGCCGTAAATGCCATGCTAAGGGCAAGGCAAAAGGTGAGCGCATTCGAAACCCCCTTCATCCAAAGCTACTTAAATTCTGAGTACTCACAGTGTGAACGGAAGGAATGATGCGTAGAATTACTTCTTCGCGAATGTCTGTTGATATCAGAGGTCAACACCAACACCAACACCATCCACCACCACGCACGCCGCGCAAAGTCAGGATCAATCCACCCTCTCCGGATGCGAACAGAAGCACGCCGCGGAAAATCGCCCAGTCAAACGGACACAACACATCAACAGGTTCTCCAGAATCAACCCGAACCTCTGGGTTCGGAAACGGAGGCCCTGATCTCGCATCCGCGAAAGAGGCCTCACGACGCATGAATCTGGTAGCAGACAATTTCATCAGTCCCAGAAAACTACCGGATGACCGCTTCAACTCGATCGTTAGAAGTCTCAACCACGCCAGTAATGTTAAGAATTCCAACGGCACACGCTCAACCGACGAGCAGTCGATGGCTGGGACTAGTGACAGCAGCAAACTTCCGCATAGGAAACCTCGGAAACTCAGTGTGAATAGTAACTCTGCGAAATTGCCCAATGGTGTTGGTGTCAATGGGCACAAATAATGGGTTGGACTTTAGGCGTTTATTGTGGGAATTGGACGGTTTCGTCTAAGTAATACCTAGTTTATGATACCCTCGTGCTTTTTTGGTTTGGAGAGGCTTATTTTCGTACATAGAGTTAGCAGGTTGTATTCACAATCCACCATCAACCTTCGCCTACTTGCCGTACAATCTTCAGCAAGCAGAACAAAATGAACGGCATCCTTGAATGTTCTTCAAACTTCAACAGCAGAAATCAATGCTTTCCCATCGCCTTCTCCCTATCCTCCCGAGCCTTGGTAACAGCAGGTCTAACCTGCATCTTCTGATACCAAGCCCACGCAGTCGGATACCTAGATTCCCACTCCTACCAGATCAAGTCAGCATGCCACCAAAACCTCATGAAGAGAAACGTTCAAAAACTCACCTTCTCAAACCCCTCCCCCATCAACCCCGGACAAAGCCAAAACCACGGCACAAACGCCAAATCGGCATAAGAGCACTTATTCCCCACCAACCACTCACCCCCCGTCTTCCCCAAATGCGCATCCAAAACCCCAATCACCCTCCAAATCTCCTCCCCATACCGGTCCAGAACGGACTTCAAATTCTTCTCCTCGTGGTACCACGTGAACCAAGCCCGCTGGCCGAAATACGGCCCTTGGCCAGAAGTTTGGAAGTGCAGCCAGGCTTGAGTGAGAAACTTGTTGGGCGAGGTGGGGTAGTGCAGGGTGTGAGAGGTGTCGTAGGTGGAGAGGAGGTATTCGATTATGGCGCCGGATTCGAAGAGGGTGAGGGAGGTGTTTGGGTCGACGATGGCGGGGACGCGGCCGTTGGGGTTGATGCTTTCGAAGGGTTCTGAGGGGAGGTTTGGTTTGTTAGAGGGCTTGATGTTCTCTTTGTTGACGACAAGGAGCATGAGTGGAGGTACCTTTCTTTAGGTCGGCGAAGTCCATGATCTCGGTTTCGTAGGGGACGTTGAGCTCGTTGAGGATTATGGCTACTTTCCATGGGTTCGGGCCCTGTGCTTTTTGTCAGTCATTTGTCTCGTCTCTTGTGGATTTGGGTGTTGGGGTTATTTTGCTTGGACTTACGCCTGCATGGCTGTAGAGCTTGATCGGTTTGGTCGACATGGCGATGTTGTTGGGACGGGCTGACCACTTTTTTTGGCAGAGACGATATGGACAAGAACAGTGTCTTCGAACTTGTTGATAAGAATACGTAGTAGAACTGTGCGTACACCTTTCGTAATCTATATAGCAACAGCTGTTAAACATCGACCCGTCCGTCCGTTCGTCGATGACGAGTTAGCTTGATCTTTTAGAGGGGTTCATGGTTTGCGTACCCCACCCGGGGACCAGCACTGAATAAACTTCAAGGAACAGGCTAATCATTGACCGCAATATGGTTCCAAATCATTGTTGACGATCGCTTTGCTTCAGTAATATCAACGTCAATGGCGAGTTTGCCGTCTGCGGCATCCCACTGCTGGTGGGCATGGAGCAGTTGAAGTCACCACGAATGCACATAGGTCAGCGCAGCCGATTTGCTTATTTAGAAATCCATATTTTCCATGATTGTATTCTAACAATGGTATCACATAAATTCGTCCCGCATAAACGCCCCATGCCCCGAACCTTCATAACATGTTCCAAAAAGAATTCACCAATCCATACCTCCAACAGCACGCTCGCCACCAGCCAAAATGGCCTGCGCCTTAGCCTCCGCTCCCATGCCATTAGGCAAATGGCTAGCCTGTTTCGACTTTCTGCCCTTCATCGTCTTGATCTTCTTGTCAAGGTTCTTGAACGGCTCGTCCTCATTCTCCTTCGCGACCTTGAACTTCTCCGTGCCGAGGACGGAGTCGAGCTCTTCGACTGGAGGCAGCTTGACGTAGACGTGGCCGTCGTCGCGGGCTTCGACGGGGAAAGTGGCAATGTTGACTTCGTCGTCGTTGCCGCATTTGCCCGCGTTCTCGCCTTTGAGCTCGTAGTTACGCTTGTGGTAGGGGCAGCTGACCCAGAGTTTGTCGGTCTTGTAGTCGTCACCGATGAGGCCGTCCGAGAGCACGAAGGCGCGCTTGTGTGGGCACATCTGTTGTGTGGCGTAGTATACGCCCTTGACCTTGAAGATTGCAAGCTGCGTGTCGCCGCGCTTGACGGCGAGCGAGGAACCGGTTTCTGTGTCGGCGAATTGCTCTGACTTGGCCAGAGGCTGCCATGAGAGTTCGCTCCACTTGGTGCCGCGGAAGTCTTCTTTGACAGACTCCTTGGGCCACATGGTCGGGCGCTGCTGGCCTCGCTCATCGATCTTCTCCATCGAGTCGATGGTCTCGTCCGTGTTGGCGAATTGTGTGAACAGCTGTTTGCGCTCCGGGGATTGGAGGACTTCGGTCCACTCGCAGAAATAAGTGCCAACGAGATCTTCCATCTGCTGTTCAAGCTCGGCGCAGATACCGAGCTTGTCTTCAAGGATGACTTCGCGGAGGTACTTGATTCCGCCTTCCATGTTCTCGATCCATCTGGCGGTTCGCTGCAACTTATCTGCTGTGCGGATATAAAAGCTCAAATAGCGGTCAAGGATTGGCACAACATCATCTGGAGGTACATCCTTGGCCAGAAGTTCGCTGTGTCTGGGCTTGGCGCCACCGTTGCCACCGACGAAGATGTTGAAGCCCTTCTCAGTAGCAATGAGACCGAAATCCTTGTTCTGAGCCTCCGCACACTCGCGAACGCAACCAGAAACACCGCCCTTGAACTTGTGAGGGCCACGAATACTCTTGTATCGCTCCTCGAGGCGAACAGCCATGCCAACACTGTCACCGATACCGAAACGGCACCAGGTGGTGCCAACGCATGATTTCACAGTGCGAAGTGACTTTGCGTAAGCGTGGCCCGACTCCATGCCGCCATCGACAAGCATCTCCCAGATAGCTGGCAAGTCTTGCTTCTTCGCGCCGAACATGTCGATGCGCTGACCACCTGTGACTTTGCAGTACAGTCCGAACTTCTTCGCAACTGTGCCGATGATGATGAGCTTCTCCGCTGTGATCTCGCCTCCTGCCATACGAGGCACGACAGAGAAGGTACCGTTGCGCTGGATGTTGGCCAGGAAGCGGTCGTTGGTGTCTTGCAATCCTCTACGCTCCGAGTCGATGATGTGCTTGTTGAACAAACTGGCGATAATCGAGCCGATTGCTGGCTTGCAGAGCTCACAACCGGTGGACATTGGGTCTTTACCAGCTTGGGCCATAATGTCCGTAAAGCTTTGCAGCTTCTTGACGTAGATGATATTGAACAAGTCGGCGCGCGAGTAGTCGAAGTGGGGGCAGATGTAGTTCTTGACTTCCTGGCCCATGCCGGTCATGGTCTTGTTGAAGATTGTCTGCACCAGTGGCATACAGCCACCACACCCAGTGCCGGCCTTGGTACATGACTTGACATCGCCAATGGATTTGCAAGTTCCGTCCTTGACGTGGTTGACAACATCTCCCTTGGTCACGTTGTGACAAGAGCAGATCTGAGTATCGTCGTCAAGGTCGTCGCCGTTCTCTTCACCCTTTGCGCCGACAATGAACTCTCCGGGTGGGACTTCAAGCAGCTTTTGGTTCTTCACCATAGGGACCAGCTTGATGTAGTCGCTTGTGTCGCCAATCATCATGCCACCGAGAAGGTATTTTCCGTCCATGGTGAAGAGGTACTTCTTGTAGACATTGGTGAATGGATCTTTGTAGGTAAGTGCTTTGACAGAGGATGGAGACAGGCTCTCAGCAGCGCCGTTGGTTGCGGCTCCTTTGCGAGCAGGAAGCTGTTTGGGTCCATCGCGGTCGGCAAAGAAGTCACCAAAACTGGCGACATCGACGCCGAGGAGCTTCAATTTAGTGCTCAGATCGGGGCTCTTGAACTTTCGTGGTGAGTGTGCCTTGGCCTGTGTGAGGTTGAATGCGAGGACATCCGCCATCTCAATTCCGGGTGCGATGAGACCGAAAGTCTGGTTCTGCCAGCTGGCGCACTCTCCAATGGCGTAGATATCTTTCACCGAAGTAGAGAGATCATCCTTGACAACGATTCCACCACCACGGTCAGCGCATTCGATGCCAGCTTTGCGAGCCAAATCATCTCTTGACTTGATGCCGATCGCGAAGCAAATGCATGTGCAGTCCATCGTCTCTCCATCCTCGAAAGTGACACCAACAACGTTATTCTCGGCATCAGTGTTGATTTTACCAACTCTCTTGCTCAGCAGGACGTCAAGTCCAAGCGCTCTGACCTGCTCAACAACCATGCTACCAGCGTCACCATCAAGTTGTCTGCTCAGAACCCATCTGTTGCGCTCGATGAGCTTTACCTTGCCGTAATCCTCCAAGTCCATCATAGCTTTTGCGGCTTCCAAACCCAACAGGCCACCTCCGACGACAGCACCGGTGGTGCCTTTCTTGTTTGCTGAATAGGCGATGAGCTTTTGAAGATCGTCGATCGTTCGGTATACGAAGACGCCATTTGCGTCGTACCCGGGAGTGTGTTTGGGCAGTACGGCATCGGAGCCAGTTGCAAGAACCAGGATGTCGTACGGAACGGTCTGTCCTTGTGATGTTTCGACAATCTTTTTCTCCGAATCGATGGAGGTGACCAGTGAGTTGAGGTGGTAGTTCAGAGATCCTTCTGGCATTGACGAATACCATGACTCTGGGTTGAGGTATAAGTTCTCAACTTGCCTGTGCTCGAAGAAACTCGTAAGGCCGACACGGTTGTAAGCCAGGTGGGCTTCCTCTCCAATGACGATGATATCGTATTCCCTCCTCTTGACATCGAGCTTCATGAGCTTCTCGATGAAAGCAATGCCAACCATTCCGAGGCCGACAATGACAACTCTTTTTCGTCCTGGTGAAATGGGGATCTCTTGTGCTGAAATGGCTGCTTCTGGGGAGTCGCCATTCGTCTCTTTAGCATCACCATTCTGTTCCTTCTCTGTTGCAGCAATGTCGACTTCTTGGGACTCGCCATTGACATTGTCCCCGTTGACGTCTTTCACTTCTTGAGCGCCATCGTAGGGCAGTTCACCATGCTGTTCCATCTCGTTGGCCTTTTCTGGAAGCAGGTTTGCTTCCTGACCGTTCGCCTCGCCGTTGCACATATTGTTGATGGTGCGAGAACGGAAGGAAAGTAAAACATGAAACGAGACGGAAAAGAAGCTTGAAGAGTAAATATGGCGAGAAGGGAAGCACCAACGAAAAGCCGCCGATTAGAAATGTGTAAGACTACCTACTTTTGCCATCGCGGGACGTATCTGGAGACGCCTATCCCACTATCAAGCCAAGTTGTGTGTGGCAGAGCAGGGTAAAGGAAAAAGCGCTGTCTGGCCAATGCCATCACCGGAGATGCTGTACATGCATGGCATGCGACACGCGATATCACAGAACGCGCACGATGACAGACATGGCGGAGATGCTCCACGGCAGGAGCATGTTTGCTTCTCCGAGGCTTCTGGGCAGATGCAGTGGAAGACATGGGACTGGCGAGGATGAGAAGAAGACGAGGGATCGGGATGTTGATGGGTCGAGATAAGGCCGAAGAGATAACGACCCGCCCGGGCCCTGATGCAGCACAGCGCGATAAGCCGGCAGGCCTGCAACGGAGCGAACGCGTCTGGCTGCCGGCTTAGCACCAAGCCTCTCTCGACCTCATCCCAACTTTTTGCTGATAAGACACCGCGCAACGGCGAATCAGCGTTTCTTCAGCGCCGATTATCTCTTCACACCAGATTGATCCTCTCTATACAGCTACTGAGGCTGTTCATGACTACCCAGGGATCTGGCTCGATGCAGTGCAGCTGGACGTCTATCCCATCGCCATGTGGCCTCCTTTTGCGATCCTTTGCAGCGCGGCCGGGGGCGTGCGCCGTGGAGAGATCGTAGGCCCACTATGCCCTTCTCGTCAGTGCGAGATAAGCATTCGGTCCATTTGTGTGGCCAGCGCTGGCCATCCGTATCAGAATCCAACTCTGCAGCCTTTCGTACTTCCGGATGAAGGGCGCTTCGTAATTTGTCACCCCACAGACCCGGTAAACCAGACCCCAACATTTGCCTACTTCCGCGGCATATGGTAACATGCTTTTTCTCTCGTCGTGCATCTCCTCGCCCGGTGCTGGCAGATCTGTTTGCCAGGCGCGATGACGAGAAACATTGAACGCCTGGATCTCGGTTGAAAGGTCCTGGCCTTTCTTGGTCGATTTGTTGTGCAATTCTCATTCGAACCGTTATGATAGGGTAGGCGTATTCCCGGAGCATAATCCTCCTTTGATTCCTCCTTATCTACTTCCTCTTGACGTCCCAGTATACCACTATCGTGCTTACTACTTCGCTTTTGATTGATCCTTAACGCCAAACTTCAAAGGGAGTATAGACATAATGGCCACCACCACACAAGAACCACCATCTTTGCAGAAAACGCAAGAGGAGCCCCTTCCTACCCCTCCCGATTCAGACCACAGCGACAACGAGAAAGATGAGAAGGTCAACCACGCAGAAAGCACAGAAGTCACAGCCGCAGACTACCCTTTGCCACCCTCCACGACAGAACCTACTGATGTCCTCGAAATCGATAAGAAAACTCCGGACAACTGGCTACCTCGAGATCCACGACTAATTCGACTTACTGGCGTTCATCCTTTCAACGTTGAACCGCCTCTTTCGGACTTGTACAACGAAGGCTTTCTGACCAGCCCAGAACTTTTCTATGTTCGCAATCATGGCCATGTCCCTCAAGTCAGAGAAGAAGACATTCCCAATTGGGAATTCACGGTGGAGGGCATGGTTGAGAACCCACTCACCATCACCTTACGAGAATTGATGGAACAATACAACAACGTCACTTACCCGATCACACTCGTCTGTGCTGGCAACAGGCGAAAGGAGCAAAACGTCGTCCGAAAGACCAAAGGTTTCTCCTGGGGCGCTGCAGGTGTATCTACGGCTCTCTTCACTGGTGTTGTCATGGGCGAAATACTACGCAAAGCAAAGCCTAAACGCGGTGCAAAATACCTCTGCATGGAAGGCGCAGACAAGCTTCCAAACGGTTACTATGGAACCTCGGTGAAACTCAACTGGGCCATGGATCCCAACAAAGGCATGATGCTCGCTCATGGTATGAATGGCGAAATGCTTCGACCAGACCACGGCAAGCCCCTTCGAGCCGTCATCCCCGGTCAGATCGGAGGACGCAGCGTGAAGTGGCTTAAGAAACTCATCATCACCGCCGAGCCAAGCGATAACTGGTACCACATCTATGACAACCGCGTACTCCCGACAATGGTATCACCAGAAGAATCTGCAAGTAACCAGGATTGGTGGAAGGACGAGCGATACGCAATCTACGACCTCAGCACCAACTCCGCTATCGCCCATCCAGCCCACGACGAAAAGTTATCCCTTGCCTCCGCACAGCCTAGCTACAACGTTCGAGGATACGCATATGGCGGTGGTGGCAGAAGGGTCACGCGAGTCGAGATCTCCCTCGACAAGGGTAAGACCTGGCGACTGGCAAACATCGACTATGCCGAAGATCGCTATCGTGATGCCGGACCACAACAACTTTTCAAGAGCACGCTAGACATGGAGTGGCGCGAAAGCTCATTCTGCTGGTGCTTTTGGGACCTTGACATTGACGTCTCGGAGCTTGCTGCATCACAAGACATTCTTGTCCGTGCGATGGACGAAAGCATGAACCTTCAGCCGCGTGATATGTACTGGAGCGTGTTGGGCATGATGAACAACCCATGGTTCCGCATCGCAATCACAAACGAGGACAATATGCTTCATTTCGAACACCCAACGCAACCTGCCCTCATGCCTGGTGGATGGATGGAGAGGGTGAAAAAGGCAGGTGGTAACCTCAGCAACGGCTACTGGGGTGAGCGCTTTGGCGGCGAAGCAGCAGAGGAACCGGTTGAGGAGGCTGCCAAGGAAATCAAGATGACTAAGGACGGCCTGAAGAATGAGATTACGATTGATGAATTACGAAAGCACGACAAGGAAGACAACCCGTGGTTTGTTGTCAACGGCGAGGTTTATGACGGTACCCCATTCTTGGAGGGTCACCCTGGTGGCGCCTCAAGCATCACGTCTGCAGCCGCTTTGGACTGTACAGATGAGTTCATGGCAATTCGTAAGTTTTGTAAAATCATCCACAATGCCTCGGCACGCGCTAACAACGAAACAGACAGTGAGACTGCCAAAGCCATGATGATCGACTACCACATTGGGTCGCTCAGCGCAGAAGATCGCAGCAAGCTGGCTGAGGGCGACGTTCAACCCGATGCATCGGCAGAGCCATCTCCCGTCTTCTTACAACCTCGCTTCTGGAAGCGCTCCACCCTCCACTCCAAGACGACAGTATCATGGGACACGCGCATTTTCCGCTTCAAACTCGACCACGAAGGGCAGACTCTCGGCCTCCCAACAGGACAGCACATGATGATTCGTCTACGAGACCCCGTCACCCGCGAAATGATCATTCGCTCTTACACGCCTATATCCCCAATCTCCGAAGCCGGGTACGTCGACGTCCTGGTCAAGATCTACTTCGATACAAAAGAACGCAAGGGCGGTAAGATGTCGCAAGCCATCGACCAGCTGCCGCTAGGCCATCCGATCGAGTTCAAGGGCCCCATTGGCAAATTCGAATACAAGGGTCCCGGGCTCTGCACCATCAACGGTGTGGAGCGCAACATCGACTCATTCCTCATGATCTGCGGCGGTAGCGGCGTGACGCCCATCTACCAAGTTTACCGAGCAGTCATGCAAGACAAAGCCGACAAGACGCGCTGCGTGGTTCTCGACGGTAACCGTCTCTTCGAAGATATTCTGTGCAAAACCGAGCTCGACGCTCTGGCTCAGGGGAACGACGAGAAGTCCAAGCTCCTGTACACTCTCACTCAGGGTCCGGAAGACTGGCAAGGGCTGAGGGGAAGGATTGCCGCTCCTCTTTTGAAGGAGCATGCTGAGAGGGCTGGTTTCTGCTCTGGCAATGCTATGGTGCTGATTTGTGGCCCGGAAGCGTTGGAGAAGAGCTCACATGCTGCTTTGTTGGAGTTGGGATGGAAGGACGAGGACATGTTGTTTTTCTAAGCTGGGAGGGAAAGGAAACAAGTAATCTAACGAATTATGTGGAAAGTCGGGATTGGTGGATCTTGGTAGGCGGGGCGTTATGGCTTTTGGGATACCTCGATGCATACGTGCATGGTGCGAGGGAATGGTGTTACATCTGTCCCTACCTCTTTAGTGCCTGGATAAATACAGCTGTGTACACGTTTTGGGCTTGCTTATGTGCATCGCTGATGATGATCTTGCCCAGCTTGCATCTCGAATCACTTGACAACCCTCACGCGGTTGCTAGGGTTCTGTACATACGCTGTGCTCTGTGAAGTAACCCGGCTTTGTGATTCCCGTTTCTCGGAGTTCGCTACAGGTTGCAAAATGGCAGATGATCAGGCACCAGCAATCATGCCTGCACGTGGAGCATAAGTTGCTCCATATTGACGACCGCAAGATAATGGCGAGCAATAATCTCGAATTGTTTCTGACTCCTGAGCAGTTGTGCGGAAAGTCTTGCGTGACTCTATGCATGCTTTTGGAGAAGACTCAGGACCACGGCGGGCTAAACCTTGGGGGTCCAGTGACTCCCTCATTGTTCAAACACATTGACCGGCGTGATAGCTTCGTTTCAGCAGGTACGGACTTTCAACCGCTTGCCAGTACCTTAGCATCATTACACTCTCGGATAGTCACTCAAGCGCCGCTGAAATCCTAAGTCAGATGGCGTGCTTTCCGCACCCTCGGTCGGTGTCCGAAAAGTAGAAGTGAAGGTCTCATAGCCTATTCGATGAGCAGCAGCAGGTTTGCATACCTGTTCGTAGGCTGAACATCCTAGCAGGCACGCTTCGTACGGATGTCGACAGTGAGCTTGTCAGAATTTCGTAGATCCTGTTCGGTCAAATGGGAATGGCTGACAGGTCTGTTTGGCGAGTTTCGAGGGTGATTGCGCGTGGGTGGTCACCGTGGGTGGTCACCGTGTATGACTCTGAAATCCTGTCCGAAACCTACATGTACATCGCAGCGAGGTAGCCTAGTTAGTTGCCAGTGGTACCTTCGTACCGACGAATGTGAACTTCTGCTTCTCGTTCCCCTTGTCTATACCTTGTTGACATCTTCAACATACCACCCATGTGGCTTTGCTGCCTGGTGCACCGCCCCACGATCTGGTAAGCAACTTGATGTTATGATGAATATTTCAAAGCATGAAACAATATATTCGAATGGCGCCATTGGAAAAACAAGATCAAACCCAGAGCACGGACGGCAATTGCCATTGCTTATGACAGGGCGGAGTCAACAACGCCAAAGCTTCGACACCGCTGACGGCAAGACGCGCCCTTCACGAGTCACCGCCAGCAGAGTGCAAAGCAAAGCAGCGAGCAACTCCAGTACTTGCAAGCCTTGTACTGTGAGTGACTAGTCAGCAGGGCGCCAAACACTCCAACACGCCCCACAGCTCCCGTAAGCAGAACAAGGTGAAGCTAACGCCTAGACGCCGTAGCCCACTGATGCGTTTTGCGGAGTTCAAATTGGGTTAGCTTTAGCGTTGGAGCGAGGCTGCGAATGCGGTGTCGGAGTTCAGAGCGAGGGGATAGCCAATGGGTGGTGTGGAATGTGCACGTCTGCCTAGTAAGTACTGGTACAGGATGGAGTCAATGTGGCTCACGTCGTTGTCCTGGTTCGGTCAGGATGCGAGGTCGATTTCGAAGCAAGAATGGGCTTGTGAGTCGATTTGAGGTGTTGGAGTTATGTATAAGTATTGTCAGACGCCTTCCTCTGGAGCATAGTATCATCATCGTATCCTCTTCATCGTATCGACATTCCGATATATACAAAGTGACTTGATCCTACGATCATCGCAACTTCTAAAGCCGCCGAACACCGCCTCGGATCCGAGCATCAATTCACACACAAACATCTCCGAGACTTCGGATATCCAACACTCAGTCGACGAATCCTACTCTGAGTAAAGCCACATCATCGATACATATAAGAGGCCTTTCAATATCACCACATCGGCATTTGACTCTAAACCTCTTTCGATACTACAATCAACGAGATCGAACCTAGATCAACATCGAAAACACCAACAAAAACAAGCCCACCATGACTTCCAACACAAACTCCAACTCCAAGTCAACGTCAGACGCCGCATCGACTCTCAGCACATCAACGACAAGTTCCATGACCGCCTTGCTCAAGTCAAAGTTCACTTCCAAGAACAAGTCGGAATCGAAGTCGGACGAAACCCTTTCACCGCGGGAGAAGCAGCTTAAGCGCAACGCTGGCAGGATAAGTCCTGAAGCGCTCGGGACTTGGGCTTCGTTGAAGTGATGGGTTGATCAGTCAGTGAAGGTGGTAGACGTTGAAGTCGAAACAACAAGTCCCGTCGAAATTTGGCGAATGGGGAATATACGCGAGCACAACATGAAGGCTCAATGATGACCACGATGGGAATGACAAGCGGTGCGCAGAATGTCGGATGACGTCGCCGGTGGTAGAAGTCAACAACAAGGTGCGAGGTGACTTTGGTTATCAATGGCGTTAGGCGTTCCAGGTGAAGAAGTCTCACCGACAATTCGTGGTTGTGGAAGTAATATAACTTATCTTTCAAATTTAATTCTTCGTCTAACGATCAAAATCGAGAAGATTTGTGAAAGCTCTCAATCAATGCAGTGCCATTTTCCCATAGCAAAATGTAAAACGCCCCCAACACCTCGCTAAAACCAGCAGCAATACCATCGCGCATGATCTCTCCCTCGACTTTACTCTTACCTCAACCACTTGAGCACAAAGTAAACAAACAGACAAAATACCACAACACCACCCCAGAAGATCCACTTGTCCTCCTTCGCCCTCCTCTCCACCATTCTAATCGTGTCTCCCGAGATTCCCATGGTCGTCCCAACAGAGTAAAGCTTCCTCTGTGTCCCCTTCAGCATCTCCCTCTGATCTCCTAAATCGCCGAGCACAGCCCTGCCGCGTTCCAAATACTCATCGAGCGTGGAATTCGCCGAGCCGAAGAAATTCTGCTCCCTGAGCGCATGGTTCTCCCTGCTCTGGTCATTCCCAAGTCCATAAGGCGACTGGTACGCCGAGTAACTGTTCACACCGCTCTGTCCAGGTGCAAAATTGGGGTTTGAAGTCCTGAACAGCGGATTGCTCGAAGCGGCACTTCCAGCTTTGAGCGCAGCGTCCGAGTACGGGTTCTCTGGCGTCTGGCTTGCGTGCGGTCTCCTTCCAAGCAGCTCTGAGCGGTCAGCGGCATGTCCTTGCTCTTCTTTCGTGTGCTTGAGCTCGGCGAATTGCGAGCGGAATTCGAGCAGCTCGGACCGGAAGTTCGCAATGCGGTCTTTGCCTTTGGCGGCTTTGTCGGGGACCAGCTCGACGTCGATGGAGCGTTGGTAGTCGTCGAGAGTGCGCGCGAAGGAGGTCAGGGAGGTCGTTATTTGGCCCTGGAGAGCCGCATTGGGGCCTGGGCTGTTGGAGAGGGAGGTCAAGTCGCCGCGAATGGATTTGGATTGCCGCAGGGCGGAGTTGTAGAGGGCGCTCTGTTGTGATGGGGTGGTTAGTTGGAGATTCTTGGATGGGTGGTTTGAGAATATGCACATGTGCTTACCATTGTTGCTGTATGTTTGTTGGGGGCTTCATACGTTTCCGCATGGCTGGCTTTCTTAGATGTTCTTGCGAGTTGATGCGCCTTGGGCCACGTCGTCTGAATCAGCGGAGTGCCTTCCGCACGCGCTCTCAGCCTTCTTTCACTTCATCGTCCCTTGGTCTCACAATTCAGTTCTCACACCTCAACTTTCATTTATATTCCATCTTGTTGACTTGAAATGCAGTCAATGGAAACTTGTCACTCTTCATATTTGAACAACTGGTATTGAAAGAATGACACCCCCATTCGGAGAGGGAAGGAATACCGCTATACTCCCACCGCCTGATCTTGCGTATCAACATGCAATAATGTGATGGAACCCGCCGACAGAGTTTGTCGATTGTGCTCGGCCTTCGTTCTATGGTAGGAGTACACTTTGTTACGCTGAAAGCAAAACGTCTTCCAAATTCGAAAGCATGTTGCTAGAAGCTCAGGAAAACAGACCTTGGTCCGATTCCAATCTTTACGCCGAGTATCAGTTTCCTGATGATGTCCGCCCGTGAAATTGGTACAGGTACTATTGTCCTCCATCTGCCTCGCCACCATCAACCGCACCTTCCCAACGGACGTCCATGTCAGGTGTTCTCCGCTGAATCAATCGTCTTCCCCATCCACATCGTCATCAGACACCGCAATGCGGAAATCATGATCGACAATACCTGGCGGAGGGCGAAGACCCTCCTTCAACATAAGCTTCTTGTACTGGCGCTGGAGGTTGTCGGCCTGCGTGAAGTCAGCTGGATCCTATGGATGGAAGAAGTAGACCGAGGCGATGGAAGACCCACAGTATACTGATCCCCACCGCTCGCTTTGACCTTGTCGGCAATCAGCGTCCACTTCTTCTCGGCCATCTCCCTCTCCACGTCGTCTTTGGCTTCGAGCAAACGCGGGCGGTCCTCTTCCTTGATAATGGAAAAGTTATCTTTCAGACGCCTGAAGCGGACAATGTTAGCTCGTTGACTAGCCTAGACAGCGAAGTGTTGACTCACTCGTAGCGGTTGGGCAGCGTCGAATTGCCGGTTTTCTGCCCTGTCAACTCCTCCCACGCCTGGCGGATTTCCTTCCAGGTCTTCTGTTCCTTGTCGCGCAGATCGATCAGGGATTTGTCGGCATCATCGCACTCTTCGTAGCTGCGCGGGATAACACGACCTTCCATCTACGAGCTTGTCAGTATCTTGACGGCGCGCAGTCAGTCGGCGTAACTTACGATGCCATTCTTTGGAGCCTGTTACCTATCAGCGCTATACACTATTCATGAATCAGGAATACTCACCCTACGTTGGCGATTGAAAGGCACCTCGCTCTTGCTCTTCCCAGCCGACTTGCGAGTTTTCGGTGGCTTGGTCGGTGGTTTGGTCGTGTTCTTGGTCTTCCTGGGCGCTGCCGCCTTGCGCTTGCCTGTGGATTTCGGAGTCCGAGTCTTCTTCGCGACTGTCAGGTCAGGAGCAAAGTCATCATCGTTGTCATCGTCGACATTGGCGTCTGCCTCAACGTCATCGTCGTCATCTTGCTCATCTGAGGCTTCAATCTCAATCTGCTGCTGTTTTTTGGCGTTCGCTCCACGTCTCACGGGAGTGCGCTTGAATTTAGATGGTGTGATTTCTTCGGAGCTCACATCTCCTGAGTGTGGCTGAGTGGCAGACGCTCCCTCCGCGTTGGTCTGGAGGCTCACGTTTGCCATATGGTCGTTGAGGTTGCCGCCAAGAGTGGGATCGATATGCGGGTTGGTGAAGTATGGAGCTTGGCCGCGCTGATGAGGTTCTCCGTATTTGTTTTCAAGATCCATCATGTCGACCTCATTGGTAGAGTCGGTGATGGTGGCGTTATTACCCACGGCTTCGGCGTCGCTGGTGTCCATTTCGCGTGATAGATGTTGCTGCATCTGGACGTCGTGGCCGTTGTCGTGGAAGCGAGCGTCGTCTGCCGTGTTGATAGTAGACGCGTGGCCAGTCCCAAATGCAGGGGCATTCACGTCGGTGAAACTCGTGTTGTGCTTCGCCATTGTTGGGTTTGATGTGAGGGGATGGTGTTGTGTGTTTCTGGTGATTTCTCACAGGCGAGTTCTAGGTGCAGGTCAAGACATTCAACGCAGCCGAACTGACTTATGACGTCCATGGCATGTGACAGTCACATGTGGTGAGGGCTGGCGATGTCAGCAGACTTCACTTCAGTTCTCTGTCTCGTGCGAGCAACGCTGGCTGTCAACGCCTCCTTTGTTGGACACGGTGGATGTGATGAGGCATTCGGTGGAGCTTCTTTCAATTTTAAACTGCACTATACTAACACTTCGATCACCGCAATTTCAATGCCGTCCCACTGATCTTCTTGGGTCTCAACCCTTGAATTTCTCACAAGCCAGGATGCGTATACCATATTCTTCAGACTCAGTCCCGGGTCAGGATCCTGGCTCCATCCGCCCTCCCAAAGGCATGACCAGCCTCAATCCTTGTCAGGAATCACATCATACATCAGCCTCTTCAAAGCCCTTGGTGGACTGACCGATCTGTTCAGAAATTCCCTATCCAGCGGCCTCCCAAGAGCTCCTTCTACTTTGTCTAGAGGGGTTATGTAGTCTGAAACTGCCCTCCGCCTCCTAGGCGACGGACTTCTCAAAAGGAGTCGAGTCAGCTTGTCTCTGTCTCTGTTGGCAAGATCGTCGAAAAACTTCTGGTCCTCGAGCAAGCGTCTTGCTCTCCTGTCGTTTTGATTGTCCCACCAGAGCCTTCCGGCATCTCTCCTCCGTCTCGGCCAAGTCACCGTTGGTACATTCAAAAGTTGTCTGGGCAGCCAGCTCACTCCTCTTCCATTGAGATCATCGATCACGTCTGGCCGTAATGCGATGACAGCCCTCAGACACTCTTCTTTATCCCTCATGTCCATGTAAGCCCTCTGTATGGCCCAGCACCAAGCTGCAAGAGACACCGTGTCTTCCTCCTCAGCAATCTCATAGATCCATCCAAGGAAGAAAGTCCGGAGCACCGACCCAACAGGCCAGCTCATGCTCGCAGTCGAAAGCTCCGCCAAAGCTCGGAACTTTCTTCGGCAACGACTGCCTCCAAGCTTCAAATCGTCATACCAATCCTCTTCTAGCTCCTCAAGTAGGCGACGGGAGACCTCTGCGGCTGATTCGCCATAGTTCTCGGCGTACTCGATTGCGTCCAGGATGTGATAGAGGGCTTTGCGGAAGTCTCGCTCGCGGACCGGGAAGTGATGAGATGGGTCTAGAATGCTTGCATGGGAGTGAAGCCAGGAATCCAGAATCATGTCAACGTCGTTATCACTGTGGAAGTGATTGGTGGCGAAATAGGGAAGGTAGGCTCGGAGGATGTGGTCGTGCAGGGAAATGGTACGGGAATAAAAATGTCGACGACGTGCCATCATTCTGTCGAACGGATGCCATCGTTGCATTGCCATGATGAGCTGTGCTGAGACGTTTCCTGGAAGCCGAATGTGATGAAAAGAAGCCTCGTGGGCACAAACATGGAAGGCGGTCAGCGAGACGTATATTATAAGGATCCTCACATGAGGTTGCCTTGTCAGAGCCCATCCGGGCCGGACAAACACAAAAGTCGCGCAAGAACTGTCACAAGGAAACACGATGCTCAGAGGTTGGGCTGTGGCTGTTTGCAAGGCGAAGTTCGTTCGGTGGCGGCTCTCCGCCAAGTTTGGGAACCCTTTTCAATTGGACATCGATGTTTGGTTCGTGGTGTTGGTCATACTCGAGGCCTTTTTTCGTCACGCCCTAGGTGAAAACATCAGGCTGCTTTTGGGTGCTGTCATCGCCAACGGCTGTTTGCATGAAGACAGCACACTTGTGGAATCGGGAGCATGAGCAAACGTCATGCTCGTGGTCGACTAAGTGATGGTCCGGGATCATCATGCAGTATGGAAAACGGATCTTGGGTGACTGCCGGTCTACCTCCTGGCGTTTCTGGGATCAGTCAGTCCAGTCGGTCGTCTGACGAAAGATCGTCGCCCTCGAAAATCGATACGGCTTCATGGAGCAGACCTGCCTGCGATCGATGACGTTTTAACCTGTTCCTAGCAGGCTCTGATGCCTGGCCGCAGTGTTGTAATACCAACTCGCCAAATGCAACTTTTTTGTGCGAGGTGCTGCCTTTATCGTTGTAGCAGCATCGTTTGTCTCCTTGGTTCGTCCACCAGAAAGCCCCGACGTCTTGAACGCTTCTGCCGCTACCTATTCGTCTACCTGAAACGTTACATCGGCATGCTCACTCTGCCTGCCTCGCCTGCGTCGAGTTGCCCCACCCGAGTGTGACCTTTTATCATAGGTGTCGACTCGTTTATACCGCCACTGCCACCACCAAGAACCTCCGAAATGCAAACCCCCTCTCATCAGATCTCTAAAGATGAAAGTCGAACGAACTTCGGAGCATTCTCTCGGAAACAGCGCCGGTTACGCCAAAAGTTCGACACTTTGGCCATCGTTAGGCCACAAGAACAGCAAAAGTTATCGACACCTGTGTGATTCGAACACACGCTCCCGAAGGAACTGCCTTAGCAGGGCAGCGCGTTAACCACTCCGCCAAAGTGCCAGTGATCTCGTTTACTCTTGCGATTAAGCTCGAGCAACTACGTCATTGGTAAGTGAAGTGGAGATTTCACAGAATATATACTATGAATTAATTTTTGGACGTGGTGAAGCGCTTCCGAGAGCTGCAGATCCGGTTGATATGGAACTTTTTAAAGTTTCGAATGGTAGTGCTACTTATCTAGATGCCTTGTTTGGCCTATTCTGTCCTGTTCGCAAACCAGATATAGCCGCATGTGCAAACTCACCTAGCATGAGAAACAGTGAACAATACATGAGCGGAGCACTTTCCGGCGGGCGGCAGGTGTTTCGAACCTACAAAGATCGCTTGAAGCATTGTCAATGTTGAATGCCAGCCATGGTTGCTGGTGATGTTTGGACGGTCAATTCACCAACTTGTCGATTCGTCTCAACACCGAACATGCAAGTTCGAAGTCACCTCTCTTTAGAATTCCAAAATGATCCTGTTCTGACTGGTTCATCCAGGGGCTTACGAAGCGAGCGAAGTAATGGGCTGACAACCCTAACCCTGGCTACCCCAAATCGCAACAGATTAAATTAGCGGACTCTGCGACAATGTCTACAGATGTATCGTATCCGCTGATAAAATTGGCAGATATAGTCTTTTACCAAGGGCGGTCGTGTCGTAGATATTGAACTAATGCCACGCGAGAACAAGACAGCGCCGTGAACACCTGTTCTGTGTATATTTGCGTGGGTTTCGCGAGTCGTTTAGGATACAACAACCAAATTGTCCAAGAACTCGGCAGTATCTGTAAGGCATGCCCTTAATGTTCAGGCTTGTGGTATGTATTTACCCATTATTGGCAAGCCTTCGAGCAGATACATATCTGCTATTCATGTCGCCGAAACAACTAAGAAAACTAGTGCACTGCATGTTACGGTCCATGGAGGTATAAAAATGGCTCGAACGCCGGCGCATGGGCTTTCTTCCAAGTTGCCGGTCGACTGCACCAACGTTTCACCACACGCGCTTGGCCAGCAACACCATCTACTCGCGACAACCATCGTACTTCGCGCGCCTCGGGTCGGAAGATCCGGAGAGTTCCTTCAACGCACTCATCAAATGCGCGAATAGAGCGCACCCTGAACCGCCAGATAGACAGAGCCAAGCGCTTGTCCAGAGCCTCTGGACCAGACAACGAGCATGGCGAAATTGCCACGATTGCCCAGAGCACCTTCGCTACGCATATCGACAGATATCAACATATCTGCCGGAAATGGACATGCTGTTGCACCAGGCGACAGAACCAGAGTTGAGACCGGTCGAATTACCGCGACCAAACAATAGCATCCCCATATCTGCAAGTAGCCGACGATCCCATAGATCCTAAACGGCCACGCGAATTGGGATTCAGCATCCACCAAACATGCGTTCACGGTTGAGGATGTCTGCGGCTCCGGGTTCCAATGGCCTTAGTTTCGAACCTGATCGACGGGAAATTGCCCTCGAATTTCTTCCCGTACAGCCGTTTTAAAAGCCGTCCGTCACACTTGAGCACTACTTCACATGTAACGGCCTTACCGTCGGACTAACGCCAACGGTTCATTAGCTTGTGATGGAGCACTGCCTGGCAACGCTTTGATGCGCCCAATATGAGTTGGTCGATAAAGTAGGTCTGTTTCCTCGCTCGTGTGATTGCTTCGTTGGCTCTCATAGATTCACATTCTCACTACAGGTGCTGGTCAACCTTTCTTTCACTGCAGACGCAGGTACAGTCTTTCATTTCAACAACCCACGCTCTTTTCTTGTAGTTTGCTTCACTCGCTCAGCGACTACTCACCAACCAATTACCTTCACCATGAAGACCTTCACTGCCACACTACTTCTGGCGGCCAGCGCCGCTTCCACCGCGTTCGCTGGTCATGGACACCACGCACGCCACGCGGAAATGCACGAGGACATGCGCGACGACTTGACCCGCAAGATCTATCCTGCATACGCCGCCAAACCCCCAGGCCCGGCCGAGGGTGGCCCGTCGCCATCTTGCGGCTGCTACTCGTACACCACCACCTGGTATGGAGCGCCCACTTTGGTCCCGGACCTTCGAGAGTATGTGAACACTACTTCAGCTGGATGGGTGACCCGCGTGCCCGTCGCCACTGGAACATCCGAGGTAACCAAGGCAAGTGCAGTATCTGAGGAATCTATTCTCAGCACATGGGTTCCTCGCCGCAAGAGCTCCTCCGAGAGTTCATCTGAACCTTCGAGCTCCGAGGAGCCCGCCGTCTATGCGGCTGCCAACGCATCCCAGGAGAAGACACCCGCCACTTCTTCTCATGCCTCTACGACTTCGTCAGCCAAGGCGGAGGCCAGCTCATACGACCAACCTAGCTCTTACGCTCAGCCTAGCTCGTACGCCCAGTCCAGCTCGTACGTGAAGCCTAGCTCCAGTTCGACCTCATCGAGCGCCGCCCCGACCTCGACTAGCGCAAACAACACAATAACCCCCAACGGCAACAAATGGGCTTTCTGCTACACCCCCTACGCCTCCGACGGCAACTGCAAATCCGCCGAAGCTGTCGCTGAGGACGTTGCCGGCATCAAAGCGAAGGGCTTCACCACCGTCCGCCTTTACGCGACCGACTGCGATGGCCCTGAAAACGTGGGAACCGCTGCTGCCAAAGAAGGCCTGAAGTTGATTCTCGGCATCTGGGTCGACGAATCCGGCATTGGCAGCGACACCGACGCTCAGATCGAGACGCTCACCAAGTGGGGTAAGGACAAGTGGGACCTCGTTGAGATGGTCGTGGCCGGCAACGAAGCCATGTACTACGGCTACACCGACGCCCCAGGTCTCGCTGCCTTCGTCAACGACGTCCGCTCGAAGTTCAGAGAAGCCGGCTACAACGGCCCAGTCGGCACGACCGAGGTCCCTGGCACTTTCACCCAGTACGCCGAAACCCTCTGCCCCGCCGTCGACTTCGCAGGTGCCAACATCCACCCCTTCTTCAACACCGAGGTCTCAGCCGAGGGAGCCGGAGACTTCGTCACCGAGCAGCTCGACAACATCAGCAAAGCCTGCGGCGGCGAGAAAGAAGCCTACAACCTCGAGTCCGGCTGGCCTTCGCTCGGCTCGGCCAACGGGCTCGCCATTCCTGGTGCCGAAGACCAGAAGACCGCCATCAAGAGCATTATGGAGGCTGCTGGTGACAGGACTGCTATCTTCTCTTACTCCAACGATGACTGGAAGGCCCCTGGCGAATTCGGCGTTGAGCAGCACTGGGGTTGCTCTGAGCTCTTCGATTAAGCGCGAGGCGAGATTTGGAGCGCGTAAAATGTTGATGCTGTCAGATGGCCTTTCTTTCTTCGATACCCGGGGGTGTTTTTTATTTTCTTACTTTTTTTTTTTACATATGCGATTTCGTAGATATCTTACTTCTATGTTCAATTCAGATGTTGATGAACCTCACTTTGCAAGTTGAACCTAGATCTGCCTCTCTTCTCATAGTACCAAGATGGATTGTGTTCAGGTGCCCTTCCTGTCTCACAACAACGATCGACAACCTCCTACCACTCGGCAATTTCCAACGAACACCTTTGCATCTATTTCATGCTCCAGGTCACATTACCAAGATCGCTGTCCGCGGACCATCTCTGTTCCTGCTCATGCATTTATCTCCATGCATGTTGACCAAAGAGGGAATTCTGTGGAGACACTTCACTCAAACGGGCAAATATGTGCCCCGCTAACGAAGCCAATTCCACGTCCACTATACAGAGATGGCCGTTGATTAAATACAACCATAATGTTCACAGTCGCAGTAGATTCTTCTCATCTTGTTGTTCCAAAACATAACACTTCTAAACAGAATCAGAATTGGATATCAACAATGCTCTTCACCACTCCCCGCCAACAAACCGCCCAACCGCCATTACAACTCCACCTAAACCTCTCCCACGAGCAAACCTACACAACATTCGACCAAATCACAGGCTCCCTCACCCTGCAAGCATCCAACAACACACCCGTCGATAGTCTTACCATCCACCTCCTCGGAGTCAGCAAAACATGCGGCTTGAGGTTCAGCCACGACACATTATCGCAACAACGAATAACAACATCGCATCGTTTTCTAGACCTCGCACAGCCGGATTTGAACTCTCTTTTGCCGGAGAGTAGGAACTTCGCTGCTCGTTCGAGCCATGAGTTTCCGTTCGACTTTACGATGCCTGAATACATGCTGCCTACGCAATGTCGTCATGGTCCGGACGAGATACCGAAGGGTTGCTCTCATACGCTTTTGCCTCCATCGTTCGGGTTCCAGTCGACGGATCGGTGGAGCGATCGGACGACGGAGACTGCGGTAATAGAATATCGGATTGTCGCACAGGTTTGGCGGGAAGCGGAACTGGAAGGGAACGAACGAGGATCGGTGGTGGCGGAATGCTCGAAAGTGATTTCGTTCATGCCAAAAAGAGATGGGTCTGATGCCAGCGTTGTACGTGATGCGTCGATCGTACGCAAAGAGGTGTCGATGAAATATTGTTGGAGCAGGCGGACTGGAAGGCTGTTTCTATCAACAAGTACGCCGGGGGCTTCTTTGCAGTTGCAGGCACGGTATGGCGAAAGTGGTGAGGGTATCCTTGTCGGAGTCGCGGAAATTGCATTGCGCTTCTATCCCAGGGAAGAAAATGCACGACCGCCGCGGCTGGGAGAGTTGCGCACAACTTTCAACATAGAGACTTGTTCGATGCCTGGAAGCGCTGTTCCAGGCGACGTGGATCCGCAAGGACAGCGTTCATCATGCCACACCAAATCGGGTTTGCTCTCGTCCCGGCCTATACAGCACATTTCTTGGACGAAACACTGCGCCATGAATACCGAGGGCGGTCACCCATCGGCTGCGGAATGCTACTCGGCGCAGATCCCAGTTCCGGTCATAGTGACTGATCAGTCTGTGGTGCCGCCTTTCCACTCTTGTCTCGTTAGCAGGATATACACAATATCTCTCAGGCTGAGCTTCAGCGGCAGCGGTGGTACAAGCTTCCGGAACGTGTCACTCGAAATGCCCGTTGACTTTGAACGGTCAAAACAAGGACCATTGCAAGTGGGAAGTTTTGAGTCAGGTCAGCATAATGATCGCTACTCCGAACCTCAACCCGGGCTCGAACAAGATGGAGTATCCCTTCAGCATAGCATGGGGGCATGTTCCCCGTACGACAAGCATCTGCAGCCTCCAGCATACGAAACATATGCTTTGAGCTAAAGCCACATAGCAGACACAGCCATGTTTGAAGATACTGCAGCTCAATCACTTTTTCTCCTCAACACCTTCCAGTCTTCATTGCTCTCAACAATCTCCCAGCCTTCCATAAAGTCAAGCTTTGAGAATAGGGGTAGTGTCATCAAGACCTGCAATTCTCTGTCCAAGCGGATCGTGTCGACCCAACGGTTCATGTGATCGCGGATCAGCAACTTTCTGAGCGAGGGTGGGAGGAGGTCCGAGATGGGCGTACTTGAATTGCTCACGCCTTCGCCCGTACGACGAGTCTGCGTGAGTTGATTATCGTCATCTGAATGCTCAGCCTCGTCGACAGGGAGTCCATCATCGTGGTCGTCCGAGAATAGATGTTCGCCCTGGGGGTGGGGCGCAAGATCGCTGCGATGGGAACCACGAGCGATTGCAAGACAACCATTCTATGCAGAGACAATGTCGAGCGGTCGTAAAACCCAGTCATTATTACCCGGGACCTGCCGCCCGAAAGTTCAATGTCTTCAGCGATGCACTCAGTTCGATTAGAACATCGCCAATCTCGTGCCACCTTCGGGGTTCACTCTGATACCTGATTTCAAGCAATTCCAATGCTGGAGACGCCCTGCAGATGAACCGTAGCTCGGGAGGGTCGAGACCGATGGATAAGTTCAAGCGCTTGAGAGCAAGTGAGGGGAAAGGGCGTTCAGGAAGAGGGAGTTTAGATTGCCGAATATCCCGCGCGAAAGAAAGTCCCGTGATTGTAGTAGCACGCGGCATGTGAGCAAGCGCTTGAGGCCATTCATCAAGTGATAATGTTTCTCGGAGATCAGTATACTCCCATGATCCATCTCGGTAGAATAAGACTTGATTGACAATTCCCGGAGTTCACTGAGGGGAACTGGCTCATTCGAGGGATGGCTTTCGTTCCACCCGCCATATCTAGCCAAGGATCGTAGTGAGGTGCCATAGTTTTGCTTAAATTCCAAGATCAACCGCTGTAACTTGGGGCAAATGACCGCAACAAATGCACTCGCTTCACCAATCTCAAATGGGTCCAGAGGATCAAGCTCCAGGGGTATGTCTCTGTTGTGAAACTCATGTGCCTCCACTGTGGTCTCCACATAGCTCGACATTGGCCAAGGGCAATCTTCGAGTGAATTCAAAGTCCTCGCGGGAAAGTCAAAATCGTATGTATGCATGTCTCGTATCAGGTGGAGCACGTCAGGCCGGCGAGCACAGCACTTGTTGAATGCAACCTTGTCTTTGATTTCGACACTGTGGAATAGTACGGGAAGAGACAAGCGATAGAGAAGTCGATTGGTGACTTGACAAGAGAGCAAGGTATCCTGCCTGCGTCTGTTCTCCGAGCGTTGTGCTTTATTGAGAGGAGGTAGACGTGATCGGAGATGCCATAAGATCAGCTCGAGCAGTTCTTCTGGTAGGCTTGGGATGTCCATTGCTGTTCGGCGCGAGGATGTGGCGATTGAAAATGTGAATTCATTGAGGAAAGTGAAGTGATCAATTGACTCGAACAAGTAGAAGCAAGAGGCGGCGGTATTCATGTTTGCGTTCAGACTAGCTGGTCACGTGGAAATCCCGCTCATCTCAAATCCATGGCTGCAAGCTGCCGCCTTGTATAACGCGACTTGCACACGCGTCGTCAATTTCAGACCTCACTCGGCTAATACCAGGATACAGAGTTAGGTGCATGAATCCAGGCTCTTTAAAGGCCGTGTCATACCTCCGGTGAGGCTGCGAGACGGCGGCGGCGGCGGCAACAGAAGGCGTCCATGTACACTATCACAGATTCGTCAGGCGGTGGCTTGCAGTTGCTGCGGGGCCTGCCGTGGTGTGGCGAATCATCATGCATGTGCTGAAGACAGTCGTGTGCATACGACTGCATAGGTTCACTCCATCTGACCAGGCTGGTACCGCAGTCCAAGGTTCTATCGGTGACTCCGCCCGGTACAGCGGTCGTGGTGGTGTTGGTTAGGCAGCACAGCACCGACTTCATCAGCCCGAGTCCTTTAGCTCCACCAACATTGCGAGCCTACCACATATAAAGAACGACATCTTTCCGTTCACTGCAAGACTGCCACCCTTCACTTCATCCTGCAAGCCCCACCGTCCGTGCTTACCGCAAACAAACCTCCTTCACCTCTGCAGTGCATCCGTCACCACCCACCTTTCTTTTAATACCCTGCATCTGCATCAATGAGCGAGCCTGCCGCGTCTGACACGTCACCTACTCTTTCCTGGCCTTCCTCTCGCAACACCTCAACGCCAACTTCATCATCTTCCACTTCCAACGTCAACACTCAACCTGCTTCAAATCATCTTAGGACCGTCGACGGCACACACAACATGGCTGGTGATTCTTCAGAACAACCGCCTCCTGCGACAGATCGCAACGATCCACCAGAGCCGTCGGTGAAAGGCAGCGACACAAACCACATCGATCCTCAAGACGCCAAAACCTCGCCCAAGCTCAAGACTAAGCCGAAATGCACCAACGCCGAGCACAAGAAAAGAGCCAAGAAGCTCAACTCTCGCCGCGGTAAGCCGGCGAAACATCAATCATCAAGTGAGAGCTCTTCAAGTGACAATGGAGGCTCCGAAGCCACCACATCCGAGGATGACGCCTCCTCCGAATCCGAGAGGCTAAAGAAGAAGCGCAAGGCCAAAAAGGCGACGAAGAAAGCCAAGACCAAGAAAGGTCGCAAGCACCGCAAAGCTGAACCAGATTCCGATGATACGAGCACTAACTCAGATGACTCCTCCGATGACTCTTCTGAAGATGAGAAGCTAAAGAAAAAGCGCAAGCAAAAGAAAGCGGCGAAGAAAGCCAAGGCCAAAAAGGGCCGCAAGCATCGCAAGGCTGAATCAGAGTCTGAAGATACGACCTCGACCTCAGAAGATTCGTCCGATGATGAATCTTCCGACGAAGAGCCCACGAAGCGCAAGAAACCCAATAAGAAGGCGAGACTAGCGCTCGGGACTGACTCTGAGGATGAAGAGAGCCCTGATGCGGTCGACGGCAAGTCACTGAGCGAACTTCAAGCACAGCTGGAGGCACTCAAGCTGCAGTTTGCTGGAGGAAAGCCATCGTTGTTGAGGGCTCGCAGCAAGGTGCTTGCCTCGCTTGGGGCTGAGAAGTCTCTCAAATCCAAGAAGAAGTCGTCTTCCAAGAAGGCAAAAGAAGATGGTTTGAGCTGGAAACGTGTCGACCATCTCTGGGACCCGAGCATTCACAATTGGAAGATCAAGGAGAGTGCACAGGACGACGACAGCGAATTTGCAGAATATGCATTCCTGGTGCGTAGGTGCTTTGACTGGGAGAACAAGTATCAACGCACCGAGGTCGACATCAAATCGAAACTCCTCCGGGCTGCTCTGATCGAGATCATGAAGGAGTGCAAGAGTGTCAGTCTCGAGGCTGAGGAGCCAATCGTGGACCCAAACACCCTCTTCCTATACTTGGAGGCCCTCAGGACGTACTACAAAAAGACACTCAAAGCGAAGATCAAGGCCGAGAAGAAACGCAAGAACATCAAGAAGCTTGAGAAACAGCGCTCTCTGTGCAAAACTCTGGTCAAGTACATCGACGAGGACTATGCCACGACGAAAAAGACTCTGTACCCTCTGCTTGCTGCTGGCAACATCACCTTCGAGCTGCTTTGGGCGCTCTATCGCCCGAACGACATTGCCGTCACATCATGTTATGGCGACTGGGAGGAGCCGCGCTGTTTCAAGATCGACTTCGCCATGAAAAATGCCAGCATGATGCGTGGTGAATGGTACTGCGTCGAGGGCAAATATATGGAATACGACGGGAAGAATTTCGGTCTTGGGCCTTTCGAAGCCAACGTGGAGTCCTTCAAAGGCCCTCGTAAGATCACCAGCCTATCGTGTTACCCGCTTCAATACCACAAGGATCCCGAAGGTGTCAAGAAGCAAGTCATCGAGCGAGGCAAGCACTTTGTCAACCTCGAAGGCATGAAATACCGCTTCCACAAGGGTCTTGCCTTCCACAAGAAGAAGAAACAGGTCATCAAGGTCTCTATCAACGGCCGCATCATGGTCGACCCCGCCACATTCCGAAGGATCAACCCGAACTACCCCATCGCTTGGATCAAGCCCCATGAAGAAGATGAGCTCAGGGACGAAGAATACTACTCGGATGACTGCTCTTGCAGTGACGGCTCAGACGGTGGCGGCGACCCGGGACAATGCGACTTGACGGTACAAAAACGCGACGACGATGCCCCCAAGTTTAAGACCAAATTCGTCGAAAATAAGGATGGCAGCATGTACGTAGAGACCGTCGAAGTCGACGAAGACGGCCAAATCATCCGCCCCAACACAGTCCAAGACAACCTCGCCATCGAAGCAAGCGGCAAACGCCGCACCTTCACAGACGACGAGCTCCTCCTCACCTCCCCCGTCGTCTACGGCTTCGCCTTCACCGAAAAGCTCTGGCTAGAATTCAGCATCTCCGGCATTCGTGACATCGACTGGAACGAAAACGCCTTCGAATCCCTCGTCCTGCCCACGAACCAGAAATCCATCGTCCGCGCCCTCGTCGAATCGCACAAATTCCACGCCGCCAAAACAATCGACGACGTCGTCCAAGGCAAAGGCAAAGGCCTCGTCGCCGTCCTCCACGGCCCCCCAGGCACAGGAAAGACTCTCACAGCAGAAGGCATCTCCGAACTCCTCCGCTGCCCCTTGTACATGGTCTCCGCCGGCGAGCTCGGCACCGACCCAGCAAAACTCGAGCTCGAACTGCAGAAAATCCTCGACATCGCCCACTCCTGGGGCGCCGTGCTCCTCCTCGACGAAGCAGACGTGTTCCTCGAAAAGCGCCAAATCCACGACATCCACCGCAACGCCCTCGTCTCCATCTTCCTGCGCCTGCTCGAGTACTTCCAAGGCATCCTGTTCCTGACCACCAACCGCGTCGAAACCTTCGACGACGCCTTCCAGAGCCGCATCCACGTCGCCCTGCGCTACGGCGACCTCACGACGAAAGCCAAGCGCAGCGTCTGGGCCATGTTCATCGAGCTGTGCCGCGCGCAGGCGGGTTGCGAAGTTGCCGTGTTCAGCGATGCGGATCTTGACGCGCTCAGCAGGCATCAGTTGAATGGTAGGCAGATCAAGAATATCGTCCGGACCGCGCAGGCCCTGGCGCTGAATAAGGGCGAGGTGCTCGATTTGGCGCACGTCAAGCGCGTCATGGATGTGGCCGAGTCTTTTGAACGGGACCTTAAGGGCGGGAGCGGGTACGTGGATGCTATGAGGAGTTACACGTGAGGGCTGTGTGCGTTTTGCTGGAAAGCTTTGGAGGGCCTGTCGATTGACTGGGAGAGAAAGGGGAAGTTTGGTTAAGTGGTGTCTTTTCCCCCCTTATTGTTCTTTTTCCCTTTTGTGGTTTTCTTTTCATGAACTTTCACGACGATTATGACGAATGAACCAGGCCAGCGAGCATCGTATACTAGCTTTAGTATGACTTTTTTTCGAGTTTGTATCATATGAATGTCCAACATTTGGCGGTTCCATCGCTCGGCGGTTCCAGTGCTCGGCCCAAATGCAACTGGAAGGAGGGGCCATACAGTCTTGGTGCCTTGGAGAGACGTGCTCAAGAAAACACATGGAATGTTGGCTTAGATGTCTACTAATGTATCATCACGGCGTTTCAAGGTATCGTGCAAACCCCATCATACCCATCAAATTCACACTTCACCGACATCTTCCACAAACCAAAGATCACCAGTAAGACTGCCTTTCAAGGTTTTATATACAATATTGCACAAGGCAAAAAGAGATGAAAAAAAGAAAATAAAAAAGGGGTGAAAATGCGCTAGAAATCATAACCATCATCCAGTCCCGGGGCTCTGACAATAAAACGCCCGTTGATACTCTACCTTGCCTCCGCGCACTGTTGAACTCCTACCCACTACACTATACTCATGAGCTCTTGACCTTCTCGGTCAACTCGGGCACTTTCTCGAACAAATCGCCGACGAGACCCACATCCGCGACCTGGAAAATCGGCGCGTCGGCGTCCTTATTGATCGCGGCAATGACCTTGCTGTCCTTCATGCCCGCCAAGTGCTGGATTGCACCAGAGATGCCGGCGCAGAGGTACAGTTGGGGAGCGACGTTCTTGCCCGTCTGGCCGACTTGCAGCGAGTTGTCGGCGAAGCCGCTGTCGACCGCTGCGCGGGATGCGCCAATGGCGGCTCCCAGAGAGTCGGCGAGAGGCAGCATGACGCGGTCGAATTCCTCCTTGGACTTCAGGCCGCGGCCACCGGAGACGACGCGCTCGGCGGTCGCGAGCTCAGGGCGGTCGCTCTTGGCGAGGTCTTCGGAGACCCAGGTGGTGATGCTCTCGGTTTTGGGGTCGACGCCTTCTTCGACGGAGGCTGAGCCACCTTCGTTGGTGGTGTTGGGGAATGCGGTGCCGCGGACGGTGATGACCTTGGTGGCATCGGTGGACTGGACGGTCAGGATGGCATTGCCGGCGTAGATGGGGCGGACGAAAGTATCCTCGCTCTCGACACCGGTGATATCAGAGATCTGCTGGACGTCCAGCAGGGCTGCGACGCGGGGCAGCAAGTTCTTGCCGAAAGCGCTGTGGCCGGCGATAACGTGTGTGTAGCCGCCCTTCTTGATGTTCTCCTGGAGGAGCGTGGCGTAGTTCTCCGGCAGACCCTTCTCGTAGGCTGCGTTGTCGACGTAGATGACTTTTTCGAGACCGGGGACTTTGGCGGCTTCGGCGGCGGCGGTCGCGCCGTTGGAGCCCGCGAGGAAACCGTGGATAGGTCCTCCGAGCTTCTGGGCGGCGGCGATGGAAGCGAGAGACGACGGGTTGAGTTTACCCTCGCGCTGCTCGAGCACGGCGAGAGTGGAGGCCAGTCGGCGCAGGTAGGCGTCCTGAGCAAGGCGTGAGATGGGAGAGATGCGGTGCTGGCGGAGGCAGGACTGGGCGCCTCTGAGGAGGCTTGTTCGAAGAGCGGGAGCCATTGTGAAGAAGACGACGGTTGTGTTAGAGAGAAGGGAGAACGGACACAGAAAGGAAAGAATGGGCGACGGGTTCGGTATAACCACAATGTCCAAAGTCACAGCGAGCTCGGCGGCGGCGTAAAGCTTCCTTGAACCGAGGTGACATGCAACTTTGCCGGCGATCTGATATTTGACGCCTCAGGCCGCCATAAGGTATCACCTTTCTTTACACAAAACGCAATTCAATGGGTATGTCGTATCTGTGTTAGGGTATCTTTGAATAATTTTGCGAACAATCTGTTGATACATGGGTACTCATGTCCCGATCTTGAACTACAAAGCAGGTCGCGATTACACTAGCGAGAATCAAAAAGAAAATCCAGACCGCGTGTTGGTCCCGGCGGCCTCTCACACAGCCAACTCCCTGAACACCATTTTTCTATCTCCCATCTTACCGCAGACAGCGTTTAGATCTCGTGCCTCATAAATCCCTCGCTGTCTTCAGCCAGCGGCTCGACACCCTCTGCGCCTTCTGTGCGCTCAACGCCCATCTTCTCCGCCGCCGGCACCTCGATCTTAAGCCCGGCCATCTTGGCCTCGGCCTCGTGCACGCGCCGCCTGAAAGCCAATCTGTCGAGGAACAACCGTTGGCGCATGCGCTCGACCTCGCGGCGTTCGGCTTGCAGAAGGGCCTCCATCTCGGAGAACTGCTGCATCTTGAGCTCAAGCTTCTGGAGTTGCAGATTGACCGCGGCAGAGACCTGGTTTGTGAGTTGGCGTTCGGTGTGGCTGGCAAGAGCGGCAGAACGAGCAGCCGTGAGGGATAGAGCAGTAGTAGGCAGGTCGTGCGATGACCCTTGAGGCTCGCGTGTCGCAAGGGAAGTTGTGTCGTCAACGTCCATGCTCTCGGCGCGCTCGCCCTTAACGGCGGCCTCAACGCTTGTAGCCTCCTTCTCCTTGGAAGCGTCCTTCTCAGCACCTGGAGTAGCCTCGCGCTCAATGCGAGATTTGAGGGTGCGGCGCATCTCCTCAACGCTGCGGCCGGCAGCCTTGGCAGTGGTTGCAGGATCAGCAAGACCAGCCAGAAAGCCCATGACAGACATGACGGGGTTGTCAAGCTGACTGAAGGGAATGCGACCGCCGCTGAGGTAACCCAGGTCAGATGCGCCAACGCCACCAGAGGTGCCGTTCGCTGCGGGGGTGTCTTCAAGGTATTTGTCCTCAATCTCAAGCTGCAGGAACTTCAGCACGCACTCTTCACGAGTACGCGACCCAACGTGGTCTGCTACTGATTCCCAGTTGTCGTCAAACATCTCCAGCCCCTCGAGGAGAAGAAGTAGCTCGCCATCTGACCAAGGCTTCTCCTTGTCGCCCAGGCTGCGGTAGCTCTCATTTTCGATCTTGACATAGTCCGCGGCTGATGTTGAGCTGGGGAAGCGTGCTTCTTGATAACAGAGACTGCACAGGTCATATTTCTGGTCTTTGTTGGGTTTGGGAGTGGCAGCGCTTGGTGCTGGGTTCTTTGAGTTGTGGTATCGCACACGGGTGCAGTCTTTGCCGCAAGAGTGGCAAAAGTACTGCTTGCCTTCCTTCTTGAGACCTTCCTCAAGCTGGTTGCCCTCTGCAGTCTCGCCCTCAGCCTTCTTCGGGGTGACGTCCTTGCCCTTATCGTCGTAGATATTCCTTCGGACTTCCAGGTTGAGGTCTGCCTGTCCAGAGGTAGATGTAATACGCTCAGTTCCAGGGTAAGGCTTGCCGGGCGTAATAGTGCTGTTTGGTGCAGGCTGGTGCGGCTGCAGGCCGCGGGGCGTGTCTGCTGTGATACGGAAGTGACCAGTGAAAGGTGGACCGATGTTCGAGGGGCGAGTTTCGGGGTCGATCTGGGAATGTCAGTTTCGTCCAAAAGCAATGTCAGTCTTCATCACCGTACCTGGTAATTAATCAAGCCCCACTGCTCCAGGAACTGGTGTACGCGCATGATCGCGCACACGTCTCCTGCCAAATTTCTGCGGCAAGCAGTCACTGTGAGGTATTCGGCTGGGTTAAGTCTGTAGGTGTTCACCATGAAATCACGGTAGTCCTTGTACACAGCGGGTGTCTTGCTGCGGTTGCGGTTGTTGAAGAACTCAGGGAGAGCCTTCTTCTCCAAGTTGTGAATCTGGTGCATGTCGAACCACGCGCTGTATGAAGGTAAGATGATCGCGTGGTTTTGGTCGATCAAGTGCGCGCGCGCAGACTGCTCAACGACACTCTTGTTGGTAACGGCAGCCATTGCACTGGCAGCATCCTGCACTGCAGGCGTGCCGTCCTTGGTGTCTGCCATTTCCTCGTCCTCGGGCTGGGTTTCTTCAGCGGTTTCGGGCTGTGGCGCACTCGGCGCATCGAGTGGGTTGTCCGAAGGCGGTGCTTGCTGTGCGTCTGACTGCTCCTGTTGCTGCTTCTCGGGCTCCTGGGGTGCGGCGGCATTGTCGTTGTCCTCGGCCATGGTAGTGTCGCCCTCTTGCGCCTGCGCGTTCTGCGCTTCGACCTGCGCATTCTCATTGGCAATCATATCGTCAGATGCCTGGGCCGGAGCCTGGTGGTCCTCGTTGGCAAAGTTGCCCTCCATTGCGTATATTCACGGTAGATCTCAATGGTCCAGCGTTTCTCCAGCCTCCTGTCGCAAACCAGATAGGCGACGTGGGGCGTATCGGCGCGAATGCAGAAATGAGTCGTAAGGTCAGATGACTTGTGCTGAATGGAGTGAAACGATCACGAAGCACGACGGGTAGAGAAAATGGCGGAAGTGGGTGCAGGGTGGATGAGGATCGTGCTTTGGAGACTCGACGTGTTTGGCGTCGCGTTTGCGAGATGGAGGCTCTGGCTCGGGGAGGAAGTGACAAGCTTCGAGAAAGCGGCTGGCTGGCCGGCCTCAGGCACTCCATGCCTGAAACTCCCGCGGCGAACTTTCGCAGACCATCGATGGGTGGACTTGGGAGGTCTGGAGGTGTAGCAGATGCGCACGAGAGCACCAAGAGCACACATCCTCATCTCCATCCTGAGCGATGCCTCGCAAATACCACGCACTGAAAGTGCCTGTATGTCACGCGCTCACAGCAATCACCTTATGACACTCACACTAATTGCCCTCCTCGCAGAAAGCACGACAGGACTGGTCAAAATGGAATCTCTACAACCTCCAGCGTATTCAACCCCCTCGGGCTGATCAAAAAACATTCTTCCAGCAAAAATGGGCTGCGAAGGCTCTCGCGCGTGGCTACCATAACCCTTACGTGCGTGAGGGCCAATGGACGCGCATGTTCGACCGCCGACTGCCCGCCGTGGTGCCCGTCGACTTCAAGTATCTGGCCCGTAGCGATGGCAGCGAGCTTGCGAGTGGCAGAGGAATGGGGCTCCAGGAGGACGAGCCGGAGCATACGAAGGGACCACAGCAAGGGTTGAAGTCGGGAGGCAGGAGGAGGACGCCGCCGACGCCTTACATGCACATGGCTTTCCACCCGCTCGAGAGAAGACTGGACACTGCGATTTTCAGGGCGATGTTCGCAAGCTCAAGCAAACAGGCGAGGCAGTTTGTTGTGCATGGCTATGTCAAGGTCAACGGCAAAAAGGTCAGTTTTTGGGAAGAAGAAAAAGACGATGGGGTTGGAACATCACTAACTTTACGCAGATGATCTACCCTGGATATTTGCTGAACCCTGGTGATATGTTTTCCGTGGAACCCGAGAGAGTCTTGTTCGCCACTGGTGATGGAAAGCGGCGGAAACAGGTCGGAGGAGCGAAGAAGGCGGCTGCCGACGGAGAGGAGGCAGAAGCAGAAGCAGAAGCACAGGAGGAGGTCAACACCGAGGAGGCTGAAGCAAAAGAAAGCGAGTTGAAGGTTGCGGAAACAGAAGCAGCTGTCGACGAGGCCAAAACTGCAATAACACCGCAGGCTGCGAAACGGGCCCTGTTAAACCTCATTTTCCGCGCAAAGGACATCACAAAGACCGCCAAAGGCGACCTCTCTGGTCGCCGCCTGAGAGAACTGCGCCAACTCACTAAAGACTTCCGCAAGACCATGTCGAAGTTTGGCAGCCGCAACTCCGACGCGGATGCGAACCTCACAATCGAGGAGCTGACCAAGTCTCTGGACGAAATCCGAGCCAAAATCCCCGAGACTTCCCTTCCTGCCTCTGAGACTACCAAGTCCTCAGAGTCCGACGCCTCCACATCCGAGGAGCAGCAAGTGAAGAAATTCGATCCCAAAGAAGACGCCGTGATGCTGCAGCAGGCCCTGCAACGCGCGCGCGAAAACCCCGTCGACCACTCCAAGCCCTACCGCACCCCCTGGCGGCCCAGGAACTACATGAGCGCCTTCGCCTTCATCCCCCGCTACCTCGAGGTCAACCAGAACATCTGCTCGGCCGTGTACCTGCGACACCCCGTGGCCCGGCCCGGTCTGGCCGAGGTGCCCACGCCTCTGAACGCCGAGACCATGGGCCTGGCTTTCAACTGGTATCTCAGGAGGAGATGATCGAGTCGCCGCGAGCGAGTTACCGTTGTTGGTGTCTGGAGCATGGCTTTTTATTGGTTTCTTCTTGCATGGTTTGCATGGCACGCCAAATGGAGAGCGTGCGGTGGGAGGGAATGGGGAACGCCCATTCGATCTGTACAACGCTGTTGATGTAAAAGATGTAACATTACACTAGAAATTCATTCAAAACCAAACTTATCGATTAGAACTCTCAAAAATGAAGCAGCCTTTTCTTATGGATATGTGTAGCCAGTTGACATGAGCATTTCATCTTCATGAAACAGACGCCAGACTTGGGGGAAAGAAACCTTCCTTAGCAAGCATCCACACTCAAGTGTCTTCACGCAATTGTTCAAAAACAATCGATTGGCGGCAAGGCCAGTAGTTGCAAAACACAACCTTTTATCACACATGAAAATATAGCAGATGCGGGTATCTAGACTATACGCAAACCAACCCAACCTACCCATTGCAGCAAAACCCAGCCCTCCGCATGCAACTCGCATACTCCCAAACCCCAGATCCATAATCCATACGCCACGCTCGGAAAAGAAAAGAAAAGTTCCCAGAAGCTGCCAGAAAAGCTCACGAGCTCCTCTCATCTTTGTGGATTTTCACACTCCCCAGTGCCTGTCCGTCGTGGTCTGAGAGGTTTTCTTCTGACGTCCCGTTAGGGAGATCGGACGTCGAGACGTGTCCGAGGTTGCTGTCTGAGCCCTCGGCCTGGGGGGTCAGGCCCTGCTTTGGCGCTTCGACTGCCAGTGGGCTGCTGGTGCCGTTGGAGGGGGATTCGTTCGCAAGAGCGATTTGGGATTTGCCCGGATCCTCTTCGCCGTGTTTGCCGTATGCTTTGGTGCCTTCGGACTCTTCTTCTTGAGACGAGTCCTTGCCGTTCGCTTGGCTTCGCATGCTGCTTGCGCGACTGATGACGGCGCTGCCTTCTTTCTCGACACGCAGTCCCAGCTGTTTGTCCGAGTCGTCGCCCGTGTCTTTGACGCCGTGCCAGTCTGCGGGCTTCATTTGTTTCGCCTGCTCGCCTTCCTCGGGTTCTTTGATTTCCACGCCAGGAGCGCCTTCGACCTCAGCTGCTTTCCAGACAACAGCGAGGCGATCGAAGGCACGAGTGCCTTTCCTTGAAGAGCCCTTAACGCCGTCCATGGCGTCCCAGTCGATTTCGAACACGCCGGAAGTCTCGGGTTTGCCATCTTTTTCGGGTCCTTGGCCTTCGAAGAAAATGTTGAACCAGACGTGGGCTACGGCGGTGACCATGGTGAAGCCGCCGACCTTGGTTTTGTTGCGTCGCTCCACGTCGATGTTGATGTCGCTTGAAGGTAAGACCACCCGCGATGTCGGGCGGAAAATGACGTCTCCTCCAGTCGTACTGTCCAGAGTTTTCGATGTCGAGGCTCGGGAAACATATTTCTGGTCTCTCTCAGCTTCGTCTTCCGATCCGGGCGTGTCGTCTTTCTTTTGAAGGACAGTGTTTTTGCCCCTGCCCATCACATCCTGCACGACGTCGGCGAATCCTGCCTCTTTCTTGATCTCTCCCTTGACGATCTCCCTCTCCTTGCCAGTGAACGTATGGAAAGTCTTGATTAACTTTCCTTCCTCGGCAAAACCTTCAACAGAAAGCTTAACACCATCTCTCAAGCCCCAAACATGCACCTCCAGAACTTCCGCCGGGCGCTCGATGTACTTCTTCCCGTTCCGTGTCCAGCGGTCAACATAACTCAGCGTCCGTATTTGACTGGGAATGCTGATTCCATTGCCAAACCCAGGCCTCATCCTTCTCTCAGTGAACCGCTGCTTCGCCTCTTCCATGTCCCACCCTTCCTCTGCAATCATGTAACTGCAACTCACAGTTCCACTCCTGCCCTTTCCAGCCTTACAGTGCACAACAACGACTCTCTCTTCTTTCTCCTTCAGCCAATTGCGCATACTCCCTATGATCAACGGCAGCAGAGCGAAGGGCGGAGGATGGTGATCCGGCCAAGGATAGTGTCGTACGCGTCCATACACCTCTTCATCCGGGTATCCTGTTCCCTCTGCTCTGAATTCCCAAATGGACCATTCTGAGCCGTGTTTGGAGTCGAGGAAGCGTACGAGGTCTTTCAGTGGGTTGCGGTAGGCGACTTGAGGAAGTGTGCCGCTTGGTCCGGACGTGGCGATGATGTTGTCTGTGACGTAGCAGAGATCGAGTCCGGCTTCGGGGTGTCTGGCGCGTGGTCCTGCTACGATTTGGCGGAGGAGTGAGGCCATGTTGTTGGTTGGGAGGTGGGAGTGGGCGTTTGGGCTTTTGTGAGGTTATTCGTTGTTGGCTGCAATCTTCATGTCGTGCTTTCCAGAGACGACAGATGGAAGATTGTTAGAAGGCAGTGCAATGCTTCATTTGAAATCAAAGTATCAACGAGAGACTTGGAGCATGCCTTGTACTGTGGATACAGATGCTTTGTGTAAGAACAGGATGAATTGAGGTTGGAAGATGACATCAGACCTCTGTGACGTCTGGCTGCCACATGCACCTCCCAATCTCAAACCTCACCTAACTCAAACCTACGTGTAACTTACATACACATCGACATATTATTACTTGAGCGCTAATGTGCAAAATTGGCCTTGTTTGGGCGAGCAACTATTTGTATACAACATTATATGCATTTTTCAAGGGTGCTGTAGGAAGTCCAGGAAACCCACCGGCCGCCGAATCTAATTTCCAGCACCTCCATCATTGATATTTCTATCTCTGAGCATCATGATATACTCTGGGGAGATTCATTCAAGCCATCTTCTACAGAGACATGATATCGTATCGCCGCACCAATAGAGCAATGCTCACTCGCAATGGATTTCTTCAGTCACAGCGTCGCATGTTGTCCTCTGCTACATCACTGGATACGAGAACAATATCGAACTTAGACCATTGACTGTCCTGCACGAATAGAACTATCATGAATACCGGGGTATTCTGGCTATTACGAACACTCCGAAGCGACAGTGACTAGAGATCTACAACATTCACAATGTTCTTGTGTCTGTTTCTTTGTTCCAGCTAAACAGAGTAGAGGAATGTTCTTTGTTCCTGACGACATCCACTGATACTGTAACTTGCAATGTCATTGTGTCAGCCTACACACAGCTTCATATAAGATGCCTCACCACGTGGACGTCGCTAGGTCTTGGTATCCAACACTCCAACGCCCGTGATCGAGAAGCAGAACATCCGACCTGACTGGTTCAGCACTTCCGACAAAATGTTCTCCTTCTTCGGCACGTTCGCCTGCCTAGTACTTGCACTACTCACGAGCTGGGCTATGGCCGCCATTGGCGCTGCCGTCACGGCCATCAACCAGCTCAAAAGAAAAGCAGGCATACCAGCATCGCGTGCGTTCTGCGATGTCGAATCACAAGGTAATCAGCAGACTGACGCTGGAACAACGAGCTCGACTGTTGCTACTCTGACACCGTCTAGTCAGTCCGTTAGATTCGCAGTAGCCGAAGCCACTAGCGAGAGCGCATCACAATGTGATTCCGGGGTCGAAACAACTAACCAAGCAGGTCCGACGGACTGTGAGAAGACTCACGTAGCGATGCCCAAAACACCTATTCTGAGCGGCCAAGTTGATTTGTGGATGCCTTCCCTCACACTTGATACCGAACCTCTATCTGCATTGGCGGAGCAGAACTCGGGCCTCTGGGTTTCTCCATACACACCCCAAAGCACGCCGCAGAACACAGCAAATCCCGTCACAGCCGAAGGAATCATGCTAATGCCCAAAGCAACCAGGCCCGAACAGTCTGTGATCACAACTGATGTGCCTCAACTCGAAGTTGGAAGTGTGAAGGGCAGAGCACAGCCCAAGTACGACCTTCGCTTCAGAAGACCTTCTCTGTTCTGAACAAATAACGAGAACCCTCAGAAAACGCTTCAAAAGCTATCTGGTGCTGGTAACCAAGCTTAGCTACACCCACAGTGGCTGTACAACAAATACAATCTCGTGCAGGATTCACAATGAAAATCAAAACTGAACACAAATGAAAAATCCAAACCCATCAAACCACAGCATTCTCATCTTCCGTCCCATCATCTCCATTCTCCTTCTCCACCCTAACCCTATCGTTATTGTACAAGACCCTACTACTCCTGCGCGAATTGATAGTAACCATACTCCCACCAACGGGGACGCTGAAATAGCTCTGCGGGCTCCCAGTCCCCGACATTCTGCGTAGAGACCCCGAGGCATTACTGCGTCCGTAGAAAGGCGTGTTGATGAGTTCGGGCGAGTTAATTCCGCTGCTGATGACCGAGCTGGCACCGAAAGAACGTCGGCGGCGTGAAGGTGAACCCAGTTCAATGCCGCTGTTCATGTTCAGGAAAATCGCCTGGTCGCTTTCAGTCAGATCGGTCTTCCAGCCGCCAACACCTTCGTAGTCCCGATTGGGGTTTGGCATGCTCGAAAGGCTCGCGTCGCTATTCGAGCGGTTCGAGCGACTGGGCGTTCCATTCGAGGACTGCGATCCTGCCCCGGAGCCATGTCGCGAGTGTCGCACATCGTTGTTCTGAGCAACGTTGTTGTTGTTCCGTGGACGCTGAGAAGGCACGAATTCCAACCTCGAGTCGTCGGCGCTAAACCACCACTGCGTGAGGCGATGGCAGCCGTCACTCAGGCTCTTGGCGGTAATCAAAAGGACCAAGAAAACCGTCGCGGCGGTCGTGGTGATGCATGCTAAGCTGAAGAGCGGGAGCACGAAGCAGATTCCGATGAGAAAGGTGGTGATTGCCGTCCATATCTTGTTGACGAGGGAGAAAAGCAACGCCATGATGGACGGCTGGCGGCCCTCGAAAGCTCGCCAAGGACTCACGGCGCGATCACTGCTTATGTTTAAGTATTCAAATACGCGGATGATGTTTTGCTCGATTTGTTGATACCAGGAATGGGGGTTCGTGTTCGTGTTTGATTGTCTTCTTGCTAGTGGTGTTGGTTTGGGGGAAGGACGATGGCAAGCCCCAACCCTTGTTGAAGTGTGGAGTAACAGCTCCGAGGCTGCAGGCGCGTACATGATATTGTCGTATATCTCCTGCAGCTCCAGCTCCGTCAACTCATGTGCGCTTGCACTTTCGTCTTCTGAATCGAACGCTTCGGCCATGGTACTGTCTGTGTCAATGATGAGAGAGTAAGAGTCGGAGATAAGAAACATGGGTGCATTTTGCGCATCTGGAAACACTTATATATAAGCTCCGTTGCTGACCATTCTGCCACTGTACATTGAACGCTACGAGCAAAGCTATCTCCTCCTACTAAACCGAATATTCAAGCCTTTCTCGCCAGCTGCTTTGTCGCCGACACCGTACACTTCCTGCATCTGCAAAGTCAATATGCTGATGGAATCTTTCATCAACTCATCCAATCTGGTATTGATCTCTGCCCTTGTTTCTTGACGACCGTCGATTGTCAATGGCACGGCTTCGATACGATGTCTTCGGAACAACGTCAGGAAGATCGAAGTGAATTCCACTTGTGCCATCTTCTGACCTGGGCAGACACGAGGGCCGGCGGACCAAGGCAAGAACGCTCCCTTCGGCGGTTGGAACAGGGTTGATTGAGAGCCTGTCGGGTTAACCCAGCGAGTAGGCCGGAAGTTGTATTCGTCGGGCTGATGGCAATCGGTCGAGCTGTCTGCACCAGTCTGGTTCAGGTCCCTCCAAACCTCGGAATCGAGATGGACAGCCACGTTGTCGACGTAGGTACTACAATTCGCAGGAATTGTAAATGTTCCCTTGCTCGTCTCGATCACCTGCGGTACGGATGTCTCTTTGGCGATGTGTATGACGGGAACGTACAATCGTAAAGTCTCCAACATGACTGCCATGATGCGCACGACTTTGGGGAAGATGGCCGCATAATCGAGAGGCTCGCCCAAGTCCGGTGGGATCAGGCTGTCAATCTCTTCGTGAATCCATTCTTGCCACTGAGGATATCGGCAAAGGAGGACCAGGGCGTATGAGAGTGTGTTGGCGGTGGTATCGAAGCCGGCTGCAGTGAAAATGAAGAGGTTGCCCATCATTTCCTCCTCTGAGAGTGCTTTGCCCGCTTTGGCTTCTCCTTCTGAAGCTTGCAGCAGTTGAGACATGATGTTTCCCTTCGTTCCCCCTCCGTGCACATTGGCTCGTTGCCTTTCCTGTTCGATCAGGTACTTCGTGTGTGCTGGGAACTCTTCAAAAGCTTGGCCGAGACTCTTGAAATATTCGTATCCGGGGAGAAACTTTGGCCAGTTGTTCAAGAGCGACGAAGGAAGGATGATTGGACCGACAACAGCATCAATGACCATTTTGCAAGCTTCGATATAGGTCATCTTGTAACCTTCACGGGGCTTCTCTTCGTCGCTGCTCTTCCACTCCACGCTGTTGCCCATGCCAGCACCAGAGAGCACGTTAATGGTAATCTTCTTCATCATATCGAAGAGCTGATTGGTGTCGGATGTGCTGCCATTGGCATCGTCGTAGACTTCAGCAAGCAGTCCATCAGTCTGTCGAGCGCTCTCGCCGAATACAGTTTTGGAGATTCGTTCATTGACTACGCCAGCGATGACCTTACGTTGCTTGGCCCAGCGCTCGTCGTTCTCTGTCAGGACGTTATTTCCAAATCTGCCCATGAACAGTGTGTTGAAATATGGTTGCCGAAAATCCCGTGGTCGACGAGTTATTTCATACGCAATCTCTCGGTCGCCGGTGCTGATCTCGGGTTTGCCACATGTGACGAGGAAGAATGTTTTATCATTGCCTTGAGGTTTGGCGTATTCGGTGAAAGGCCTTAGTTTCTCATGGAATTCCCAACCATAGATTGTGATGGCGAATCGCTCGTATATCGACTTTGGAAGTGTTCTCTAAGGTATCGATGTTAGTTACTTGTATGCGCGTCATGGTGTGGGCAAACATCAATCGATGGCGGCTGTCGGAGACATCCTACCTTGAGTAGCGGACGCAGAGGAACAGAAGCCAGCATCCAAATGAAATGGTTCTGGTCGATTGGTACAACGACGATAGGCAGACCTGTCTTTCGCGCCGCAATATAGTTGCGGACCAAATTGTATGGGTATTGAGCGAGGTACAGGGCTATAAGCCCTGCAACGATGAGCAGGAGGGAAGGCATGCTTGCGCCAACCAGTGTGACGGTAAGCTGCTGTGAGACCTGACGAACGAGCAGCTCGTCTTTGTAATCACGAAAAGGGGAAAAAATGCGACTTTATGTCTCGCACGATGTCGCGAGATGGGATCTTGTTCAGCCCCACCGCAGCTGAGCATGGAGACGAAGCTAACCATCTACCTCGGCATACGTCTTCTCTAATTGGCTGTCGACCTATCTTGATCCCTGTCGATGGTTAAAGTTGGAAAATGTTGCAGGGAAGTGATTCTACAGTACTTGCATCGTTAGATGAGACGAGTAGCCCGTCATGTTGCCGTAGTGTGCATCGGAAAAGTGACGATTCGGCAGCTCACATTTCACAACTTGGGTGGGTTGCATACAACTTGCATTGTGCTCGTCCTCTGTTTGTACATATCTATGGTGTATGGAATAGTACAGCGTAAGCAGCTCACGAGTCAATGATCTTCAACATCTCATCAACACCTCTAACCTTCTCACGCACCTTGCCTCTTTCTTTGCCTCTTCTACGCTCCTCGGCATCGATCTTTTCCCAATCAGCCCAGCTGACACTGCGAATGCCTCTCTTCTCGACCTCCTTCTTGACAACCTCCCAACCGCCTCTGGATTCGCTATCACCGATTTCATTGAACTTGACTTTATCTTCCCAGTCCTTCATAATGATGTCCGCAGAGTGGAATGCATCGTCCATAGTGCTTGCAATCACTCCAGTCGGGCCACGCTTGACCCAGCCAGCACAATACATGCCCGGGACATGGCCTGCTGTCAAACCAGCAATTGGGCCACGACTGGGTGCAATGACTCGACCGTGCATGTCGTTGGGTACAATACCGAGTTTCTCGTCAAACGGAATCCCAAGCTCCTCAAAGCCATGCAAAGGCTCACTTTGGTAGCCCACAGAGCGGAAGGCCAATGAAGCGTCAACCTTTGCTTTACTGCCGGTACTGCGTACTCTGAGGTTGCGGATAGCGTTCATCGCCGCAGGTGGTCCAGAAAGTGCCGGTCCATCGTCCTTGGGAAGGACCGACACTGGGTCAGCGACGTACTCTGTTCTCTCGAAGCCAACAGCACTGAGGTTTTTGCCATCTGTAGATAGGAACTCCGCGGGAGACCGTAGGTATCCGAGCTGCCATGCTTTCTGCGCCTGATCCATGGGTGTCTTGGAGCCTTTCTCCAGGAGCTCCGAGATACGCTTAAGCTGTCGAGGAAGCTGCTTGCGATCGATTTTGATCAGATCATCCCATCCTTCTGGGGGCGCTGCGAACCCTACGCCAGGCATGTGCAGCAGTTCCCGCAACTCTTTGATAGTGTATGGTGCTTGAAGTGGTCCACGGCGGCCGATGACCTTAACGTCTGTCACACGGCTTTTGCTCAGGGCCTCAATGGCTTGTTCCGATATGTCCGTCTCTCGTAAAACGCTCAGCGGCGCCAACAAAACGCGTGCGACATCCAATGCCACATTTCCTTGTCCAATAATGACCGCGGTGTCTCCCGACTGAAGATCCGGGTTGAGATGCTCGTATTCCGGCAGTCCATTGTACCAGCCCACAAAGGACCTTGCAGAAATGACACCGTCTAGATCTTCACCCGCAATCCCAAGCTTCTTGTCCCTTGAGGCGCCATACGCAAATAGCATGCCATCATAGTTCTCCGCAATCGTCCTCAGAGGTAGTCGATCCGGCTCGTCTCCAATCGAGACATTGCCGACAAAATTGAAGTTCGGCCATTTGGCAACATCGTCGAGGGTTTCCGAGCTTTTCTAGACGGGCTATGAGCGATCAGTCCTACCCACTGATTTGCAGGTAGTTGTTGACCTACCTTTACTTCGGGGTGATCTGGCGCTACGCCGAATCGCACAAGACCATATGGCACAGGAAGCGCTTCGTACATGTCGACATAAGCCTCTGGCATCTTCTTCATAATTCTGTAGGCAGAGTAATAACCCGCGGGTCCAGATCCAATCACCGCGAGGCGCATAGGGCGACGATCGGTCGTGGTGCTGTATCGCTGAAGGCCATTCTGACCGAGGATGCGTCTTGGTGCATAGCTGCTGCGGCACCCATTGCACACGTATGGTGCTCGTCTGATGATGTTCATGACTTGACTGTTGGACGCTGGTTCCGTGAAGACGAAACCAAAGTTCCTATCAGATGCGCGATGCCATCACTCACTAGCCCGCGGCCGGCCTCGGAAACGCCACCGCTTCCCATTTAGGCGGATTTCATTGAATTCTAACTAAATCGAGGTTCCCCATGGGCGTTGCCCTGCACGACAGAGATCGGATTAACGGGCAAACAATGACGGCGTTCACCATGGATACTGTGAGACCTTAGTTGCAACGGTCGCTGGGACATACCGTGAGTTGACGACCAAATCTTACTCACATTCCTCTCGTCCTGCTTCTCGTACGTCGTTATCATCCATTCTTGTCCATCGCTACCTGTCCTCGCATACAATGGGCGGCGTCGACCAACCCTATCTCTATGACCCGCCCTCGCGCCGCCAAATCGCATATCCATACTCCGATTTCGACCCTAAGGCGGTCACTCGAGCATCATGGATCTCCGCCGCCGAAAGCACCATGTCCAAGCCGAAGAAGGAGGGCCCGTTGATTGATTTCAACAAACATCCTGACAGCTTCATGGTTGTCACGCCCCAGCCTGCACGCGAGCCTATGCCGGCAAACACCAAGAAAAAGGTGACGATAGTGAGATGGGTTCAATTTGGATTCAGAATCACTCAGGTGGTCGGCGCTATTGGCTGTCTGCTCTGCGTGATTTTTGTAAGAAACACGGAAACAGCACAAGGCTGGATCATGAGAATACCCGTAAGTGAAGATTGCTTCCCAGGAAGGAAGCACGTACTAACATGAACGCAGCCTGCTTGGGATCTCATCATCTCGTCATACGGCGTATACCACCTTGCCTATCCTCCCCAGCATCGCACTCCGGCCTCTAGCTCAAGCTACCACATCTTCGGCATGATGATGGATGGCGGTCTGATTCCCTTCTACGTCTACACTTCTTGGTTTGCCCACCAGAACTGGATTGCCGAGCCTGGCTCGGAGTCTCGATGGAGGAACATCTTCAACAAGGACGACTCCAGTACAAATCCTCTGCTGTTTGCCACCTTTCTGATTGCGGCCATCGTTGGATTTTTTCACCTCATCACCATTGGCATTGGAGCCTGGTTGGCCATCATCTTCCGCAAGATCTCGGCCTACCCTCCCGATCTCAACCCACTCGAGGACAACCTCACCAGCAGGAAGCACCAGTACAAGAACTCTGATGCATCTGCTATGTCGATGATGCAGAAGCCGGGTTACATGAGCGGCAGTACCCTCAATGTCAACGACCATCGTTTCTCCAAGAGCAGCCACGACGACCGCACTCTCGAATTCCGCCACAGTAGGATGGGCTCGGATAATAACTTCTCACCCCACAACCCTCGTACTGCGCACTTGTCTCGTCAGCAGACTCAGGAGCAGGGTGTGCCCCAGCAAGTCCACAACATTCGCGACGCTCGAGGCTCGTTCGCCCAAACCACTCGCTCGGCCTCCAAGGGCCCCGAAGAAAAGCGCGACTGCGATTCTTTCTCCTTCGTTGGATCTCTCGCTTCGGCCCCTGATGTTCCTCCACACACATCACAACCGCGCTCTCACTCTCCTCGTCCTGGCTCTTCCGTCTCTGTTCGTGACATGGCCGATCAGCAGCCTCAGTACGCACACACCCATGCACACGAGCAATCCCAGCAGAAGGAATCTCTACTCAATGACAACTGGTTCGTTTTCGATGAGCCAACCGTTCCCCTCAGAGACGAGAACTTCGTAGCACCAGCACCGCCGACACCGACTCATCGCCGTACGCCAAACTTCTCTCGTCCATCGCCAGTCTCTTCACCGGATCCTGAACGCGCCGCTCGCTTCTCGCCAATGCTATCTCCCCTGCCGCCAAACCATGAAGCCCAATTCATGCCCCAACCTCTGCGTATGAACCCGCCCACGCCGCCAAACGACGACAGCATACTACAGAACCCACCTCGCCACGACAGCTTCCAAGACGTTGGTCACCAGAGCTACGAGAAGTACCCCGAACAAGACGACAACGACGACAACTCTACCATCATCGGCCACGAAGAGCGTCAACCCCTCAACGAAACCGCAGTAAACCGCTCCCACACCAACGCCTCCGCCCAATCAAGTCAATTCGCCGGCTCAAGCGTCTACTCCGAATCCGCACCCAGCCTCCGCACCGCCAACCACCAAAAGGCCGCCTCTCAATTCCTCGAAAGCCCCAACTTCAAATCCGTCGGCGCGCCCAGACTCAAGCAATACGGCGACCTTGCATCAGCGACCCGCGGTATCCGTCAACACGAAGCCTACTCCCAGCTACCCCAGGAGCCACGAGCTTCTCCCGGGCAATACAAAAAGGGGTATGGCCTTCAAGCCGACGTCCCACCTTCTCCTCCGAAGCACTCACCTTACAACGGCGGGAGAGTCATCAGCCGTACGGGCGCTGATATTGCGGACGAAGCCCTTTTCGTTCCCGAGAATGCAAGCCGTAGGAGGTACGTGAGCGGCAAGGCTGCCGAGGAAGGTATGGGCGGACGATGGTGAGCGGTGCATTTGCAATTTGTGCAGCGTTCCTTATTTCGGGCTGCTCGTTCCGGGCTACTTCAACGACTAGACGAAGGCGCAACATGGCAATAATTGCGATGAAATTTGGTAAAACGATCGGGTTTGGGTTTCCTTATCTGGGTTTCTTATGGTTTGCAGCGGTGGCGTTTTTGGGATGGACTTGACTTGACGTTTTCTTATTAGTGTTTGAAAGACGAGAAAATAGGCAATTGGACACTTTAGGCCATTAGGATACATAGAGAATGTATGTGTACCTTAGTTAACAATCAATCGTTCGTGTAGTAGATTGTATTGGGGATCTTATCGTCTGAAGTTCAAGTCTTGCTTTGGCCTCGCCACTTCCCCGTCCCACGCAACGCCACTGACTCCAGCTGATGAATGCTTGGACGATTCCTCACATCATCAAACCATCAACATTCCTGTCGAAGGTGATTCACATTTCTCGAACCGACGCCGTAGCACAAGAGAAATAACACCACAAAACCCTCCCACACCTCGTACCCGCTGGTCATGACCGCCAAATCCCCCACCACCCCAATCTACTTCCAACAACAAACCATGTCTCCAGCCATCCCACCAAAATCCACCAACGCAACAACATCCCCCATCATCCGCAAGAAGAAATTCCCCACGCCCCTCCTCCGCCTCGAAATCCGCAACCTCGCGCACGAAGGAGCCTCAATCTTCCTCTCCCACATCCACGGCAACGAAGACCTCGAAGCACAAGTGCAGAACGTCCTCAACCTCCTCTACGCCTCTCCCGCCACAGCAGAAGACAAAGACGACAAAGATGGCAAGACCGGCGAAGCAAAACGCCCCGGGACCCGCAGCATAACCCTGATCATCCGCCCCTTCTCCGGCGTAGCCTACACGACCGGTCTAGACCTCGACGACGACCACAAGGAAATCCACCTCAGCGCAGACTACATCGTCAAGTGCGCTCGAGGAAGCGATAAGAGGCACGAATTGCTGGGCGTGATTTGTCACGAGCTCGTGCATTGTTTCCAGTGGAATGCGGAAGGCACCTGTCCGGGGGGTTTGATCGAGGGGATCGCGGATTGGGTGCGTTTGCGGGCGGGGTTGTCGGCGGCGCATTGGAAGCGGGAGGCGGGGGGTGAGTGGGATGGGGGGTATCAGAAGACGGGGTATTTTTTGGAGTGGCTTGAGGGGAGGTTTGGGGAGGGGTTGGTGAGGAGGATTAATGGGTTACTGAGGGAGGGGAGGTATGATGGGGTGAAGGTTTTTGGGGAGTGTTGTGGGGGGAGGAAGGTGGAGGAGTTGTGGAGGGAATATGGTGAGGAGTTGAGGGCGAAGGGTGGTTGTGAGGATGAGGGTGGGCTGGGGGATCCTATTCCTACGCATCCGGCGAGGAGGGAGTGAAAGAGGGATCTGGATGTCTGCTAGATACTTCCCTCGATCGAGACTTGTAGAAACGAAAATTTGACGACTCTTGACGTAGAGACAAGGTATTATGAGAGACGTTTCAAAATGGCCTTGGGAACTCTTCCCATGAGACAAGGGCACAACTGTAGAACAAGGAGACGTATCAAAGACACACCATCGATGTTTCGCTGTATTCGTATCGTAAAGAGAAAACATAGGTATATTGCAAACCCCCGGGTATCCCTGAAAAGCGCCAAAACTCCAACCCAGCGGTGCAAAGCCGCATCATCTCACATCAAGCCTCCTCCTCAAAGGCTGTCCCAGAACATATTGGCATAAAAGCTCTTGTCAAGCTTGCCATCCACATTGACAACATTAACATCTCCTTTCGCCGGGTTCCGGATGACTGCGCGATTGAAAAGCCCTGTCTTAGCATCCTGCGACACGTCGATTCCAAGCGAGCGATAAACCTGCAGTTTAAGCCTAGCACGCACGCAAAAAAGGTCAGCAAACCACATCCCCATCAAACGCACTCCCATATAAAGAGAGGAAAGAAGAAACCACATACAAAACCTCATCCCCTTCGTCTTCTCCCCCCCTCCTTCCCCCCTCCACCCCCCCCCTCTCCAACGCATCCAACTGCGCCTTCAACCCAGCAAGCTCCCCCTC